>PVJN01028263.1:0-27369 GCA_004026805.1 Lasiurus borealis | reverse complement strand
AAGAGCTGCAGGCAAGTTTTGATACTAATTAATTGTTAAAATTTTCAACACAAAATTGATTTTCATAATGATTTAAAATTCATAACTTGTTCTTTTAGATGGCATTTTAATTATAATGTAATTTTTATTTGCCTTAAGGATTCCTGTAAACTAGTAAAAATATCTAGAATAGTTATTCAAGAACAACCCATTATATAAGGCTTCGTTTTCCTTAAGATCTTCAGAAATTTTAATTTTTAGCCTTCAAAGAAGCCATACATGCTAAAATCCTTTTAGTGTCATGTAATCCTATCTAATAAAAGAGTAATATGTAAATTGACCATATCTCTGTTACATCCACAAGCCATGCCCACCAGCCCATCAGGAGCGAGTATGCAAATTAACCCAACCAAAATGGCTGTGGCCACGGAGCGAGCAAGAGGCTTGGGTTTCCCCAGCAATGGAGCACACCCTGGCTACCCCAGGCCTCTACTCAAGGCTACAAAGTTTCAATTATAGAAGATAAATAAATCTCAACAAAAATGGTGGCAGACACAGACCTGGAGAGAGCAGAAGGCTTGAGTTGCCCCCAGCAATAGAGGAAGCCAAGCTTCTGCGGCCCTGGCTTGCCTTGGCCTCTGCTCAAGGCTACAAAGTCTCAATTATAGAATATAAATAAATATCAGATACCAGGGCCTCCACTTCGGTCACTGGGGGGCATGGCTGTCCTGTAAATGACCACAAGCCCCTTGCCCAGGCCGCCCCATGCTCCAAGAGAACCCTTACCCTGATCTGGGACACCCTTCAGGGCAAACCAGCTGGCCCCCACCTAAGCACCAGGCCCCTATCCTGCTAATAAAAGAGTACTATGCAAATTGACCATCACTCCAACATATAAGATGGATGCCCCCATGTGGATACAAGATGGCCACCGGAAGATGGCCAGCAGGAGATGGCAGTTGGCAGGGACCAAGCCTGCAAGAGGGGGCAGTTGTGAGTGATCAGGCAAGCAGGGGGTCAGTTGGGAGGGACCAGGCCTGCAATGGAGGGCAGTTGGGGATGATCAAGCCTACTGCAGAGGGTAGTTAGGGGTGACCAGGCTGGCAGAGAAGGGAAACTGGGGCAACTTCGCTGTTGGGATAACCAAGCCTGCAGGGAAGGGAAGTTGGGGGTGACCAGGTATATAGGGGAGTACAGTTAGGGGCAAACAGGCTGGCAGGGGAGCAGTTAGGCATCAATCAGGCTGGCAAGGGAGTGGTTAGGTGGTATCTGGCTGGCAGGCAGAAGCAATTAGGGACAATTACACAGGCAGGCAGGCAAGCAGTTGGGTGCCAGCAGTCCTGGATTGTGAGAGGGATCCCAGATTGGAGAGGGTGCAGGCTGGGCTGAGGGACACATACCCGCATGCATGAATTTCACGCATTGGGCCTCTATTATATAATAAAAGCATAATATGCTAATTAGACTGGACAGCTGTACAACCTTCTGGATGAATTTCCAGACGAAGCTGGGGTTGCAGGGGCTGAGACAAGCCACCGTTGGCTGTGATGGCCGAGCCCCTTGCACAGATTTCATGCATCAGGCCTCTAGTGTAATATAAGAGAAAACAAACAGGATATCTTTCTATAGATGGTATCATTTTGTGTCATCCCATCCTCAAACATCTCTGGTATGTGCTGTATGACACCTAGTGAGAGTCCTATTGTATGTGTTTGCTTAAGTACTTGCCATTTTCTGCCAAAGAACTGATAGCACTGTTATTTCGGTAGGGTTCTTGAGGTATAATTATTATTTTCATTTAAATATAAAATATATGCATGTTAGAAAATGCACTCCTTAGCCCAGCCGGCATGGCTCAGTGGTTGAGCATTGACCTATGAACCATGGAGGGCATGGTTTGATTCTGTCAGGGCACATGATTGGGTTTGTTTCAGGCTCAATCCCCCATGTGGGGTGTTCAGGATGCAGCTAATTAATGATTCACTCTCATTTTTGATGTTTCTATCACTCTCCCTCTCACTTTATTTTATTTCACTCTGAAATAAAAATGTATTTTAAAAAAGAAAATGCATTCCTTTTATAGCTGTTTTTGTAGAAGATAAATTTGAAATCTAAATATATCTACCCATGAAGAATGGGCTTCTTTATACATCTCTGTCGACTTTTACTTGATATCGGAAGTGATGGACAGTCCTGTGGTGCTTCTCTGTGAGTTTTTCCTGCATGTAAAGTGAAGAGAGCAGCTGGTACTCACTCATTCCAAACGGGAGTGATTTATAAAAAATTACGTATGTGAAGACCTTGCACAGTGCAGAAAAGTGATAGCTCAGCTGAAGTTATTTAGGAATGAAGGTTAATCTTCATGTCTATCTCCATAATAGCCACCTGCTCTGTTTGCATGTGTATTGAGTTCTCTATCACTTTATACCCTTGCTAGAGAAATCACATATGTTTACTGAAGAATCTTAAAGTGAGAATAGTAATTTGGGAGTAGATTGTTTTATAACAGAAACTAGGTAAGCATATATTATTAAGTCAGATATCTAAATAAAGTGTTCAGAGAAAATATTAGTGACAGGTTTATTTACTGTCATTGAAGAGTGAGGCTTCTAAATTCTTAAACTACATGTTTATGTTTTTATTTTTCAGGAGACACTATTTGGCGTGTCTCCTTTCTTAGGGCATACTTTGATTTTATTTGCAATAAGATTAATTTTAAGACAAAGGAAATCACTATATCCTGAGAAATGGTTTCAAGTACATTATCTCTAGTGGTTTTCCTTCATATAGAAACACAAAGAATTACCTTGGTCAAAGTACATATTTTCCTTACTAAAGCCTTGGACAGTTCTACTGAAGCCTGAAGAATCAGGGACCCAAGGGTAAACTTATGCCAAATAAATGTGTGCTCAAAAGGAAGACATACTTTCTTCCTTGTAGTAGTTTTTTGAAGGTGAGAATTCAACTTTGTTGATATAATAAAATGACATAAAGCAAGACACTCATTTGGAAAATATGACTATTAACGAAATTGGATTAGTTTTTATTTCATGGAACCATCCATTTTTATTTCAAGAAGATCATTTATATAAACTAATATGTCTTCAGAATAGAAAAATTAGAAAAAAACAAAAACAAAAAAGTAAGATAAAAATTAAGATTCCCCAGAATCCTACTCAGAATTAATCACTGTTAACATTTTGGTAATTGTATTTCTAGTCTTTGAAATATGTATCTATACTATATGTATTCACAGAGTTGAATTAATATAGTAGATATAACTACATTGTCAATATTTTTAACATTGGCTTTTTACGAGCTTTAGCTCTTGCTATTTTCATATTTGGGTAAACATCCTTCTTTATGGATGCATACTTCTGTGTCATGTGGATGGATCCTCAAGTTTGAAGAATACTTATTTTCTCAACTTATTGAATGCCAACTTCCAGGCTAAGAAAATAAGTTTGCAAACTTGGAATGCTACCAAATTCTTTAAACCTGAACCAGAGTGAATATAGTCTTCTGCTGGCATTAATATATTGTGTGTTTTTGAAAAAGATGATCCGAGTCTCTATTTAAGTTACCTCACCCATAAAATGAGGAACATATTTTCAATTTGACCTCATGGAGATGTTTTGTGGTTAAAATGGATCACCAGAAACTATAGGAGAGGAAGAGAGAGATAGAAACATCAATGATGAGAGAGAATCATCAGTCAGCTGCCTATTGCATGCCCTACACTGGGGATCAAGCCTATAGCCAGGGCATGTGTTCTGACTGTTCTGACTGGGAATTGAACCATGACCTTCTGGTTCATAGGTCAATGCTCAACTGCTGAACCATGCTGGCTGGGCGGAAGAAATTCTTAAGTCATGTATAATATAAATATAATAGAGGACATCTCAACAGGAATTATGCTTTTTTAAATTTTTAAATCCCCAGCATTAAAATAATGTTTTGTACTTGGTGGCTATTAAAAAATATATGTGAGTAAAATCAATACAAGTACATACAAAGACATATTTTATACATACTTAGGGCTTGCAACATGTGGAAAAATTTACCTAAAGTAGATTATAAACAGTGTGAGGGCAGGGATTATATATATTTTATTCACCAGTTTTATGGACTTCTAATCAGTCCTCATTATATACATTTTAATCTATTGATTAATTAATTGAGAAAAAATTAATTTATGTGAATACCACAGTAACCTCACAAAGTATACCTACAGACTCTTAATACTTACTATTTGCAGATGTAGAAACTGATGATCAAATGGCTAAATTATTTACTAAAGGTCCTTAAAAACTTTAGCTATCATTGACCTTTTCAATCCCTTAACTTCTATGTAACCTTATTTTTTGTGCAACGCACAATTTAGAATTTAAGAAATATTCTCTTGTATTTTTAAATGTTGTTTCAGAAGTTGAAGGTGGAGAAAATTTTATTCACCACATTTCTAAGGAGGAAAAAAAAAGTATTCTTTTCATAGAAATATTTTGATAAGTATTTAGAGTAGAGGTTAAAATTTGATGGCATGGATGTCTAGCTGAATTGCTACAAATGAGAAAATAAGAATTCATAACATTTTTGAAAAATCAGGAGATGGAAAGAGGAAGAAAGAAAAGACAGAGACCATAGAAGAATTAATCAGAGATAGTAGAAAGTCACACAATATGTGATGTGAATCATCAGAAATGTATTTAAAACCACCAAAATGTGTAATGGGATTACAAGTAGATGCTTTCTACATGTATGTGATGTGTGTGTGTGTGTGTGTGTGTGTGTGTGTGTGTGTGTGAGAGAGAGAGAGAGAGAGAGAGAGAGAGAGAGAGAGAGAGAGAGAGGGAGAGAGAGACTCTGGTGGTTCAAAATCAAGGTAAAATTGGTAAACGGGGTCCTTTATGAAACACTTATTAGTGCCGGTATTCCAACTACATTATCAGCTTCAAGTCAGAGGCTGGGATTCTTTTTTCTGTACACAATGAGGAGCAAAGAAGGCGTGTGATACTTTGTTTTCATTTTTAACAAGATCTATAATTTCTGACAAATCGCAAGTCATGCTTTTGGCTGGGGTGGCACGTGCTGGAAGGTAACAGGGACAGAAGGGGACAGCATGTCTGGAAGTGCAAGCACCCATTAAAGAGCCAGCCGGCTGTGACGGCTGCTTCTTGCCGAGGATGGCATAGGATCACCGGCCCCTCGTGCCTGCCTTCCTGCTATCCTGAGTGAGGTCCAGCGCCAGCCCCGCTGAATGTGATTAAACCACATGAAGAACAGCGTGTCTCAGGAGAACAGGTCGGAGGGACTGGCTCTGAGCCGCCTGTCAAAATGCATAATCTTACGGCCTGGAAAGGTTACAGCCATTTCCTGCGCAGATACGGCACAGCTCCTGAGTGAATTCCTGACCAGAAAATGTCCTTGGTCAATACACACCACGGGGAAAACAAATTCCGTGCCATAATGGGATTTGCTTCCCACTGCTTTGGGCCCGGAGGAGAAATGGTTGATCAACTGACAAAATTGCTGTGCAAGGGAAGCTGCCTTGCTACTCAGCACATCAACACCCGCAGATAATATGATTATTGTAACTTCGTAATTATATTCCATAAGCTTTCCCAACTGTATTTTTTTTTTTGGTGGAGGGTACTATTGAAGCTCTCCAGGACATTTCTCATTGAACCCCCACAGGAAGCCAGCCTCCTAATGTTGCCGAATTGCTTTATTAACGAACACATTAGGTTCTAGCTTCGGCTGTGATGGAATTTCATGAGTCTGGCTTCACACTCAGAACTGTAGGTTTCATGGTCCCTGGCAAACTTTGGAATCCCAGTCTTCGGAGGCCGCATCCTGGAATCTGCATTTGCAGATATATCAGAGGTGGTATTGAGGAGCAGTGAGTCTCACCCCATCCTTGTTCAAAGCAGATGTTCAAAGTGAAAGATGTAAAACACAACAAAGTATCACTGTTTTATATAATAATGAGCAAACGGCTTTACATCTTCACTCATGGTATTAGTTGTTTTGACTCTGGTTGGATAGAATCTCAGAGCCTCAGTTTTACCCAATTAGGCACAGAGAAACCCAAACCGAATAAGAGGGAAATTAAATTTATTGTAAAACTTACTGTGTTATAATTTCATCTGGGGAACTAGTAGAATACTTGCAAATGATATGGAGTATAAAGTGAGAGGAATTCAGAAATAAACCAGGATGTGCTTTGCTATCCTATAATAAAAACAAAATTAATAATAATTTCATAAGGAAAATGGTCATTAAGGACCTTCAGTATTCTAGGAAATAACAGATCTTCCTCAGAAGAGAGATCCTCCTAGCTCCCACCTCACTGGAGATTTGGGATCTAGCTGAGAAAACATCTCTTCAGCTATGAAATAGCACAACGTCCTTGTAGGATCCCATATTTGGGGGCATGGCCTTTGAAGAGCTCTGATTCTAAAGAAAGTTCAGGAATACAGAAAATTCTGTCAAACAATTTAGAAAACACGAGAAATATTAATTGGTTATTTAAGATAAAGATAAAAATGTTAAGGAAGTCTTTATAGCATCCGGAGTTCTATAGTTGAAAAAGATTCAGTAGTTCCAATGTGAGAAAGCTATCTGTTGTGAGAAAGTAGAACTATGCATTTATTTAAATCTAGATCCTGGCAGCAAGACTCGAGCATGGGTTTGGGGCAGCTGGTTTTTAATGCCTATGCTATTGGATGTCTGGTGACCAACCATCGTTGTTTGCCTGAGACTGAGCGCTTTCCTGAGACACAGAACTATTTACTGCTAAATCGGGTCAAGTCCAAGGCAACCTGGGCAGAGTTGCTGACACTAGTTCATTGCCTATGCACTCTGCACCCCTCTTCCTGGTTGAAAAATGACTGGCCTAACCCTACTCTCTCACCACAGGGATTCGTTCAGGCAGAGACATCACCTAAGTGGGTCTGACGTCTGTGAAACAAAGCACGTTTGCTTGATAGTTTGAAGAAGAGAGGCCCTCCCTTTCGGGCCATCTCATATTCTTGTAAACATGAATCGGAACTGCAGCAGTCATTTTTGCTACAATGAGGAAAGCAAACCTCAGGATGGACTGACACACGGAGGAGGACAGAGTTCTAAAAACAGTGCAGGGGCTGTGGAATCTTGATGACAAAGGGGTGGCTCTAGCAAACATTTCCTGAAACCTACCCCAGAGTTTATTTATACTCACTATTTGATACTCAGAGGTAATTTGCTTAGGTAGTTAATGACCATATTAAGTACTAGCGATACTAGTATCAGAATGGGGTGGGATGACCTCATGAATAGCATGAAGAATATTCTCACTAAGGCTAATATCACGAACATTCTTGAAAACGGAAACAGTTCCCAAAAGGGAAAGTACTTACTGATGGGTGGTAGGCAGATCCAAACTTAGCGTGTTTATTCTTTGGCGGTGGGTTTGTGTGCTTGGGGTGGGAAGGGCGTGCAGTTAAGTGAGTCTGAGAAGAGATGGGAAGCAATGCTTCTGTTGGATGCTCTTTAGGATCATAGTGACAGTGTCATTAATGTCCTAATGGTCATGAGGATAGGTGTTCTTTTGTTTTCATAGGAGGCAAGGAGACAAGGGAAAGAACGTAAATCTAACCAATAAAAATATTAGCAACTAGCACCGTGCCTGTGTGAATCAAGAAATAATAGTCTCTTTAAAGAACAGCGCCTGGTATTCGTTTTTATTGTACAGCACTTAGGATTACTATGAGGCTGTGCAACTTATGTTTCTGTTGCAAACAGCATTTATAAAGTTGACAGTTTTATAGTGAGAACTGTGAGCAGCTATAAAAATATTATTTCCCTATAGATAACGGTTAATTCCAATTCCCATCAACCATGAAACATGGTTTAGGGGTTAAGCAAAAGAGTTGGGAGCAATGGAGTCTAAAATCCCATTTCAGATGCTGAGATTTAAGGTTGTACAAGTATCAGACTATGTGTTTTGTGTTTTTTTTTAAATCACAAGTCCCTCTCTGACTGTGAGTTAAGAACTTAGAGATAATTTATTCTTTCAGTCCTTCAGGGGAACATTTATTTCACTATGGTAGTCAGGAAAGTTCAAATAAAATAATCCTACTGGTTCTTGTTGAACAGTATACAAAGAAAAAGCATTTTACAGGAGGCATTTGGAAGTGGCATTAAAATTGTTAATGATTTTTCTTATCTTGGTTCAGTCATCAATTCAAATAGAGGCTGCAGCCAAAGAACAAAAAGAAGGCTGGTACTTGAAAAGGCAGTAAT
Source organism: Lasiurus borealis (assembly GCA_004026805.1). Classification (NCBI taxonomy): domain Eukaryota; kingdom Metazoa; phylum Chordata; class Mammalia; order Chiroptera; family Vespertilionidae; genus Lasiurus; species Lasiurus borealis. Next base: position 19,107 of record PVJN01028263.1, on the reverse strand, counting down.
GGGAAAATCAGAAAGATCGCCAAGAGCAAAGATATGTCATTAGAGACAAAGACTAAGATGATCTACTCCCTCATATGTATTCCTGATTACCATGTACAGATGCAAAACTTGGGCAGTGAAGAAGATGCGAGAGGGGAGAATTGATTAATCTGAAATATGATGTTGGAGGAGAGCTCTACAAATAACATGGGCTGCCAGAAAGATAAGCAAGTAGGTCCTCGAGCAAATTAAGCCTGAAACTTCATTAGAGCCCCAGATGATAAAACTGAGGCTGCCTACTATGGGCATATCATGAGAAGACAGGGCTCTTTAGGAAAGATAATACCGGAAAACATAGAAGGCAGCAGGGAAAGAAGGAGATCCAACATGAGATGGATTGAGTCCATCCAAGAAGTCAGAGGTGTGAGTGTACAGGAGCTGTGGATGAGACATGGTAGACATCACTCATTCACAGGGCTGCCAGGAAATGGAACCAACTAAATGGCACATAAGAATTTTGGGTATAAGAGGACACACAAATATTATAGTATGCTTTCTGGTAAAAACAAAAATAGTTCTTGAGACCAGCATAATATGTATGTTATGTGTCTACCTCATGGATATGGTCATCAATAATCCTATATAATAAAAGCCTAAGATGCTAAGTGTCTAATCATCTGGTTGTCTGTTGAACCAATTAAAACATAATATGCTAATGATATGCTAAGACTGCTCAACCGCTAACTATGACATGCTCTGGCCACCAGGGGGCAGATGCTCAATGCAGGAGCTGCCCCCTGATGGTCAGTGTGCTCCCACAGGGGGAGTGCCGCTCAGCCAGAAGCCAGGCTCATGGCTGCCGAGCTCAGCAGCAGTGGTGGGAGCCTCCCCGCCTCTGCTGCAGCACTAAGCCATCAGTCAAGACATCCCCTGAGGCTCCTAGACTGTGAGAGGGCAAAGGCTGGGCTGAGGGACCACCCCCACAGAGCACACGAATTTCATGTACCTGCCTCTAGTGTTTTATATATGCAAGTTCACCTTCCCATGTCGAAAAGCTTTCTGAAAAAGGTTGAGTTATACTTCTGACTGTGTACTCTAGTTTATTTGAGAGAATGGAAGAAAACAATAAGGAATCTATAAAAAGAGAAAGAACAGGTTTAGAGAGTAATAAAATTGTCTGTATGGTAGATAAGTATGCATCACTTTAGTCGTGTAAAGAATAGAATAAGATGAAAATGATTTCAAAAATAAATCAGCACTAGAATTTATTAAAGAAGGTAAGGGAATATAGAGAAAAAGAAAGACAGGAAACAATGTGCTAGTATATTAAATAAGATTGTATTTATTCATTCATTTAACAAATGCACATTGAGCCACTAGTATGTACTAGGTGCATTTTAGATGCTTGAAATATATCAATAAGATAAGTAAAAATTTCAGTCTATGGAGCCTAAAGTTTAGCAAGATAATAATAACAACAATAAACAATAAGTAAGATAGGACATTAAAAGATGAGAAATGGTATGGTAGAAAATAGAGTAAGGCAAGGGGGAAGTATGGAAAAATTATACAATTAATTATATGAGGAATAGAGTTTAACATTTTAAACAGAATGATAAAAGGATATCCAATAGTAGGTCAAGGAAACTTGTTGATACTTGTGATGGTCAATTTTATGTCAACTTGACTGGGCTAAGCAATGCCCATGTAGCTGACAAAATCTTATTTTTGAGTGTTGTCTTTGAGGGTCTTTCTGGAAGAGAATGACATATGAATCAACAGACTGAGTAAAGATGATTACCTTCACCAATGCAGTTGGGCATCACTCAATCCTTTGAGTGCTTGAATAGAACAAAAAGGTAGGGAAAGGGCAAATTTACTGTCTCTACTTGAGCTGAAACATCCATCCTCTCTTACTCTTAGGCATCTGCACTCCTGGTTCTAAGGCCTTCAGATTCAGAATGAGTTACATCACTGGCTTTCCTGGTTCTCTAGCCTGCAGAAGGTGGATTGTGGGACATCTCAGCCTTCATCATTTTGTGAGTCAATTCATATAATATCTCTATCTCTATCTATCTATCTATCTATCTATCTATCTATCTATCTATCTATCTATCTATCTATCATCTCTTTATCTATATCTAGGCAAAGCATATACTAACAGAGAGGATCTGTTGAGTAAGAGATGTTGACTACTTAGACACTGATATGTCTAATAAAAAGTTACGCTGTTTTCCAGTGTAGGGATATACTATAGGGTCTGTTACAATTTACCAATCCTATATAATTGTACCTACTGGATCCAAGAATAGAAGTGGTTCTTGTAATTCTTTTCCCAGTTTAAGATCATGCTTTCAGAGAACAAAGTATTTAGAAATCCAATTATTAAAGGTTGGCAATTCATAATTTGCAACCTGATTTGTGACATAAGACCCATGAGCAAGGGATATAGTGCTGCTTGTGAACATGGGACTAATGTTTTCAGAACATTGGAAATGTTTCACTTACATTTCAGGAGTTAAAAAGAGGAAAATATGCTAAGTCTGACATAAAATAACTGCTATCAGAATATTTTATATGTTGTCGGGAGGAAATTAAAAAGGATATGAATAAGAAAAAAATGATGTACATGTGTCTATATATCATTGATAAGATGTCAAAAACAAAGTATCATATATATTTTAATGATATTACAAGTATCAAAACTTGGTAGTTTGTTGCCTGTGTTTGGAATATGGAAATAAAGACAAATGAAAACAGTAATATATGTGGAGGAAAAGAACTGTGTGGAAGAAAAGAACTCTATGAAAGAAGAAACCAGCTTGTAGTGCAAGCACAGTAGACAGACGTTAGCTGATGTGAATATGGAAATGAATATTCACATACTCTATAGAATATGCATAGAAAAAACAACCTTTTTAGTTGGGTTCCATGCAGTTGTACCAAGAAGACGTTTCTATTCTATTATAAATTAGATTACACTCTCAGAAAATAAGACAGGTCAAAGGGTAAGTTTTCTAATTTCAACCTTGCTAAATATTCTGTTCAAGGTTCTTTGGCTATTAAGGAAAAGAGGCCTATTAAATAAAAGTTGCATTTTATTTTAAGAATGCAAAGGCTCTCAGAGTGGGGACTGAAGAATGGTCAGGTGTCACAGGAACTAGAAAGCTAGAATATGTGACTCTGTCACTTATTTTTGTGTGTATATTGCATTCCATTCTCTTTGCAGATTGACTTCGTTCTGCCCCCAAACAGTGATTTCCCATCTCCAGGCCAGTATGACTTTTCAGATGGTCTCCAACCAGCTAATTGATCCAGTTTCTTATTGACTAGATTTTATATTTCCCCAAGATATGTCTATTTGGGCTAGTGCATCTTTTCTCATCTCATTATTGCTATCTGGAATTTTCTTTTTTTCATGGGGGAGGAGAGGAAAGTGAGACGATGGGGATGATAGAGCCTCATCTCCCTCTAGAGGCCAACAGTTGGTTAGGCTGGCAGGATAGGGCTGTCCCTCCCAGTTATAATAATTAGAAAGACTGTCAACTGGATTTCATCAGGGACCAAACCTAGAGAGCCAGGCTGGGTCAAATGTGGGTCAGTTCAATGTTCTAATCCTGAGTGATGTGGCTAGAGTCTAGCTGCTCCATAATCTACTAATTCAGTACCTCTCAGTGTCTATAGTCCAGGGGATGTTTTAGCCTCACCCCTGGGTTCTGGTAGTTTTATCATGGTGTCTAGTTGGCTTCTTATGAGGGGGACTGAAATCAGGAACTACCTTTCACTATTGTGATGACAGCAGCCCAGTATTGGTATTGTTATTCAGATACTGTTGTTTTAGTTTTGTGGTACAAAGCAAATGAGTAGATATGTTGATATCTCTGAAACTGAGATATTTTGCCTAAGACAAATTAGATTCAATTGTAAGATTAATGAGACTAAATAAAAAGATATATATATATATATATCTATATATCTCTATATCTATCTATCATCTATCTATCTATCTATCTATCTATCATCTATCTATCTATCAAGTGACCATTACAACCAGTCAACTGGTTGTTATGATCCTCATTGTAGGAGTTGCCCCTTGGTGGTCAGTGCACTCCCACAGCCAACTTCCTGTGATCTCTCCCCCCTTCCTGGCAGGCCAGCTCTGATTGGTGTTGATTACTGGCCAGACTGAGGAACCACCCGTGCATGAATTCATGCACTGCTTCTAGTCTGTAATATTGAACTTGGAATAAAATAATCAGTTGGAACTCGTAATGTAATGTATCTTAAAAAAAATATAGATGAGTACTAAAAAAGCATAAAAACAATACCAAACAATAGTAATTAGTCCAGCCATTGTCCAGTGTGAGGGAAATAACATTAGATAAGATCAAATGTGCTAAATAGTTATGAAAAGAGCGATGTTTTGCATTATTTCTTTAGTGAGACTCTAACTAGAACTGAAGATTATGATGGACTGAAACCTTTGCAACTGAGGTTCAACCAGCAAACAAAATGAAACAAAGCAAAAATAAAAACATTTTGACTGCTTATCCCAAGGTCACATCTCTGCTCACATCTCTTGTTTATATCAGCTGGTAACCTCTTGACATCAGCAGATGTGGTCCCAGGTAGCCCTTTATCTAGGAGAAGGCAGGTGACTTAATTATTGGAATAAGTTCTTTGGAGGAGGAGAGGTTTCAGAGATAGTTATTCCTGTTCAGGGTAAAGTTAACAGTAACAACAGGAAGAAGTACCTGTTCTGGGTTACATCTTGCTTGCTTCATTATCTTCAATGAAATTGCATGAGATTGTGGTGCTAGGAGTGACTTCAATCATTCTGGAACATTGAAAAGAAGACAAAAAATTACAGGGATGGCAATTCTAAGTCCTTGGCACTGGCTTAACTAATGATTATAAGGACTAAACCTCTCGTACACTTGCTAAGTGAGAAAAAAAATCACACTTTCTAGTTCAGGCTGCTATTGCTTGGCTCACTTGAAGCTGAAGCCATTTAGCCAATTGTGGAAAGTCTCTATGTATAAAAGAAAATACTGCCTATTGGTAATTAATACCACTATCACCACCAACACTATGAATGAATATCTTGAAATTGTTTTCCTCCTGTGTTTTTCATTGATGTGGTGTTGGTATTTCCTGAATGCTTGACTCTATTATAGGAACTGAAATGTCACTAGGTGGAGATGGTGAGGGGGAGGGAACGCTTTGATTCAATCTACAATTTTATCCCTAACATCAGTCAAATCAGAAACTAACACTTCTTTGTTTTCACATTAACCTTGTTCTGATTTGTGCATTTATTCTCAAAATGAGCAATGTGCTATGTTTGCATTAAAGAAAGGAGAAGAGAAGAGACTCTGATGACTTTCATTAGAAATAGTATAGTAGATTGACTATTATCCTGGACCTTGAGAAACATTTTCTCTTAAACAATGTTTGAGTAATTTCTCAGGGATGAGGAAGACATTTCAGGGAAATATTAACCTTAATTTTAGCAAATGAAAGTCACTTGTTAGAGTCTAAGTGTAATTTGCTAAGTAGTAACTTGGAAGCATCAAAGAAGGAAATTTCCTCATAAATTACCTGTGTTCCTGTCAAAAGGGTATTCACACAGACTCTCTAAAAAAAAAGTAACATATTTTGACATTTTATGGGTCATCTTTCGTGATATTTTTAAAATGTGAACATTTATAAAAAATACTGTGTAAAATTTCAGGGAGATGCAGGGTTTACTGCATGATGTTGAAGACTCCTTAGCCATGCCTTTGCCTTCCTTCCATCTAACATGCTAGTCATACTGACAACTCACTGATTATAATTCCCCCTGAACTCCATACCCCTTACCTTTGCCATGATTTTCAACAATTACAAGTGACAGGGCTATTATTCTAATGAAATGAGATCATTTAACAAATGCTATATTTGTTGTGCCATTATTCAAGCTACAATTTACTTGCAGTATCAAAGCTATGGTTACAGTTTCAGATTGGCAGTAACATTCTTGAGACAAAAACACTTTAATGCTACAATTAGTTAGCTTTTTAGAAGGATAAAAAGTGAAAATATAACGTGTATAACATCTTCATCTCATTAAGAGGCCTGACAGGTATCCAGAGATGCAATTTCTCTTGTTTCCTCATAGTTATAGGGTATATATGTCTGCCATGGTTGAGAATCTTGACCTATTGAAGGCCATATCTCTCTTGCCCGCCAATTTTATATACCATTATATTAGAAGACTTTCATGCCAACATATGTCTTACAATCCAGTGTGGTACCATATAACAAAGGAAGTATAAACTACTCTCAAGCAGAATTTCTATCAGTCTAGACCATTTATTCACTCTTCCCTTTGACCTCTAAAATATTTTAATGTTGGATTGGTGTAGTGATAAGGATCAGTATCATAGTGCCAATCCTAATTTCACAAAACTTTACAATGTAGTATGGATTATGAAATAACAGATAAGTATGATAAAATGTAGAGTGCAATCGCAGTATAAGAGATGTATAAGTCAAATGCCTCAGTTTAGTTCTGCTGGGTTGAGATGGCATCATTAAACCTTCATGGAGATGATAACTTGTAAGTGGGATTCAAAAGAGAGGCTAAATTTGTCTGATTTTTATACCAAAATGAACAAACAGTTTGAAAAGTTACAACTTCTTAATAGAAAGGTGATCTTTCATTATTCCATTCATTTTTTGATGGGCACTTGGGCTGCTTCCAAATCTCAGCTATTGTAAATAGTGCTGCAGTGAACATAGGTTTGTATATGGTCTTCCAAATTAGCATTTCGGGTGTATTTGGATATATTCCCAGAATTGGGTCATAAGGCAGTTCCATCTTTAATTTTTAAAGGAAACTCCATACTGTTTTTTTCACAGTAGCTGCACTGATCTGCATTCCCACCAACAATGCACAAAGGTTCCCATTTCTTCATATCCTTGCCAACTATATTCATCAGGGATATTGGCCTATAATTTTCTTTCTTCGTAGTGCTTTTATGTGGTTTTGGAATTAGGATACTACTTCTTGGTCTATAGGTTCAATAGACATTTGTGAAACCTAGTGCAAATTTTCTTTTATTCAAGTTCCAATGCATTCCCAGCTGATTTAAGAGTGGTTTTGATAATACTTGTTTTTTTTGTTTGCTTGTTTCTTTGTTGTTATTGCTTTTGTATTAGTTTTTAGTATAGGTTGGATATCATAAAAGCTTTTACATCTGCTTGAGAATATGTGCTTGGTGCCTTGACTTGGTTTGGCCTACTGTGTGGGGTCTTAAATGCACACTTCATTTGTTTTTCTTCAGCTAAAGAAAGCTGTATGCTATTCTGTACTATATGTTGTCTTATAAAGAAACAGGCGAATACTGCACAAAAGTCACTTGTGTCTTCAGTGTTTACTAAATAAATCTTCATAATACTCTAAGAAGCTTTGGTGTTTGTTGAAATACACTCCATTTTTCATGTGTTTTATGTGTACTGTGCATGTGAAGATTCTAGATGTGTGACTATCCATTGATGAAACTACGGATAATTTCCAGCTCTGAAGGGTCAGAGTTTCCCTATTATTGTGACCTAAGTTCTTAGGTGGCAAGATTTACAGTCCCAGCTGCTTCTTCCCACCTGGTTGATGAACAGTGTCTGGCATCGTTGTGCTCTGCCACATAAATCTGATTGCCTCAGGCTGCCGTTTGTGGAGCCTGGTGTGTATTTTATAAAAGGAGCTTGGAGGCTGAACTAGCTTTCTGGATCTGTAAGGTTCTACATACTTAAGTCTTTCTTCAGAGTTACTACTCTTTTAAAAACCGTATTCATGTGCTAAATTTCTTTGTAACATTTTATTAGAAAAAAGTATTATTTCATAACCAAAATTTAAAAACCCATACTGTGCCTAGAATGACATTGAAGACCCTTAACATTGAAATACAACTCAACCTGCTGTATTCATTTTATGTGCAGCTTCTTTAATAGGAAAGCAAATGTGTTCGGAGGGAAAACAGTCGACTTTTCTGAAAGCACACTAGTAGCAAGTTTTCGAGCAGGTATTAGAGTCCAGGTTTTTGGCTGGTAAATTTAAGATGCCTTGTACATTATAGAATTCCCGAGGCAGAGTGCATTTTCAAAGTAAATGCAGTAGTGATTGGTGTTCTTCAGAGAGATCTGATGATTTTCTCTCTTGACAATGCGAGTGGGTGGTAAAACTTGGTTTCATGAAAGATGGAATTCATTTTAAACTACCAAAGTTACAGAAAACTACTCAGTGAGTTGGCAAACTCATCATTATGCATTGATAGATTTATTATCATCACCACAGGAGTAGTGTTGGCATCATATTGTAATAGTTTCAAATACATTAATTTTATGGTCATGTTAAATTATTACTAAAGAGATAGGGATATTGAATCATATTTCATTGATTTTTCACATTTCCATACAAATAAGGGTATAATTACATTAATTCTTTATGGTTTTCTTTTGAAGATGATATACTAATTCACTTATGCAATATATCCATGCATTTCTAACAACCAGTCTTTCCACAACAAAGCTACTTTATTGAAGCTACAGTTTTATTTAAATTCAAGATAGTATTCTTAATTCAAAATAGCACAGAAAAGAGTAAAAAGAAATGGACCTGACTTGCAGAAAATATTATATATACTTCATTGTCTTGTAGTAGTATATACAACATTATATAATCTCTCTCTATATATAAAAGCCTAATATGCAAATTGTCCCCACAGGAGTTCAACTGGGAGGCCAGGAGTTTGATTTCTTGCTATGACATGCACTAACCACCAGGGGGTGGTGAAGGAAGGCTCCGGCCAGCAGCTGGTAGGCCCTGATCGGCCTTGATCACCTGTCAGGCCTAGGAACCCTACCTGTGCACAAACTTCATGTACCAGGCCTCTAATGTATATCATAATTATAACTGTAATGAGATATAAACTACTTTATATAACATATAATTATATTATCTATAATATATATGGTGGAGCAAAAATAGTCTATAGTTGTATGTGAAACATAGACTTTATTTTTGTGCTATTATTTATTAATTACTGTATTACTAGAGGCTCGTTGCATGAAGATTTGTGCAAGGATAGGCCTTCCTTTCCCTGGCTTCACTCCTGGTCACCTGGGAGCCTGACAGTCCTCACTATGGGCTGAGCACTGCTCTTATAGGTCCCTCTGCCCCCCTCCTTCCCCCTCATAGCTGGTGTCTCATCCCGCCTGGCCACTCAGTGCCTGCATATGCAAATTAAACCACTACCTTTGTTAGGTCAATTTGCATACGCAATCCTGATTGGCTGATGGGCATCTTGGAAGTATGGTCAATTTGCATCTTTCTCTTTTATTAGTGTAGATTTTCCATAGGAACAACTGTAAACCTATTTTTGCCACATCTTGTATATATTACAGGTCAGGTAGTTTTGCATGAAAAAGATTGCATGTGGATGTAGCCATTGATATACGTCACATGCAAATGTACATATTGATTCTAAAGTAAATGGAAGGGAAACTGAGGGTGACTTAAACTATAGCCTCTGATCATTTAGTGTGAAATATCAGAAAATGTCATTTACTTAGGATAGGAGATTACATGTTCACACTCTGATGCTCCTGGTTTCTAGCTGGGTATTATAAGAAACCATTTTAAGCCTTTGGGTCTGAGTTTATGGAACTGGGAAATCAGAAATATATACTAGGTCAGAAATGTCCGGCCTATCTACCTATCTACTTGTCTGCCTGTCTATGATTTAATCATCTATCTATCATCTATCTATCTATCCATCTATCTATCTATCTATCTATCTACCTACCTACCTACCTACCTACTTGTTGATGTGGAACCTTTCAAAATAAAATATATAAATAGTGAAATAAATGAAAACTGAGTTATTCTTGTTGAAGCTGGTGAAGGGCTTTGCTTCATTAACTGTTTCCCTTTCTTCTTCCAAAGATTAATCAGTATCTCTTATCCTCTTCTAGCCTCTGTTTTCTTGCCAAGTCACCTCTCAGGACAATATTATTTGTTGAAATATAATATGACAAAAAACTGGTTCAGGTGTTCTCTCAGTTTTCCTTATACTTGAACACTTAATGATTGACTAAATGGAGAGGACCCTTAAAATGATTATAATTTAAAATTAATATCTCTTCCCTTCCTCTGAAAACACTCTGTAGGTTATCGCAGTAGATGGTTGAGGTAAATTCTAACTGTATTTTTTTACACAGGGGTAACCAAATCAGTTTTTAAAATAAATTCATTCTTATAAATTTGTAGGTTCTTGAATCAGTGCCATCCTGTTAAATACCCTAACTCAAATCTTCTCAAGTACTTATATATTGATTTTCATTTTTATTTCTAAAATAACTTTTTTTCATATATGTGAAATTACACAAAATTCAAATCAATTTATAATCTTCTGTATACATTTTAAATAAGTTTTAAATTTTCTAGTATGTATCCATTGCACTTATGATTGCAATTTCATTACATTTATAAATTTAATTGAGAACTAATTTTCACTAATTAGAGTTATATATTTTATTATTAATTACATCGTCTTTTGTATTTCTCACAAAAGTTTCATGATTTCATATGGGATTTATTTGTTTCTTGTTAAATGTTTTTCCTACTTATATTTTAATATATAGGTTTTTCTTTTTCATTGTTTTTGTAATACCTTGCTTTCTTTTATTATATTTTCATAATCAATAAATGCTTGTATATAGAGAAAAGCTACTTTTTAAAAGTATTAAAGTTAAAACTTCAAAATAAATTTTTGGTTATTTTCTTGGTTATCCAATCATCTCTCACCAAAAATGATAGGTGTATCTCTCCTCTCAAATACTATATCAGCTGGGAATATTAAATGATACTTTTAGTAAAAGGGTTGACAGTTTCTTATTAACTATACCTACTGTTCTGCATGGTAATGCAATTCTTTAATCCTATCTAATAAAAGAGTAATATGAAAATTGACCGTACCTCTGCTACACTCAACAGCCACACCCACCAGCCAATCAGAGCAAGTTTGCAAATTAACCCAACCAAGATGGCCACAGAGAGAACAGGAGGGAGGCTTGGGTTGCCACTAGCAATGGAGGAACCCAGGCTTTCTGCAAACCCTGGCAGGTGCTTAAGGCAACCAAGTTTCAATGGCTGTGAGAGCAGAAGACTTGACTTCGCTCCAGGCTACAAAGTTTCAATTGTAGAAGATAAATAAATCCCAAATACCAGGGACTCCATTTGGGTCACTGGAGGGTGTGGTTGGCCTGCAAACCATCACAGGCTCCTTGCCCAGGCCACCCCATGCCCCAAGGGAACACCTACCTGATCCAGGACACCCTTCAGGGCAAACCAGCTGGCCCCAACCGTGCACCAGGCCTCTATCCTATCTAATAAAAGAGTAATATGCAGATTAACCATCACCCCAACACACAAGATGACTGTTCCCATGTGGTCAAAAGATCCTGCCCCATGGGGACACAAGATGGCCACCACAAGAAAGCCAGCAGGGCTGGGTAGTTGGTAGGGACTAGGCCTTCAAGGGAGGGCAGTTGGGGGTGATCAAGACTGCAGGGGAGGGCAGTTAGGGGTGACCAGGCTGGCAGAGGAGGGAAGTTGGGGTTGACCGGATCTGCAGGGAAGGGCAGTTGGGGAGGACCCAGGCCTGCGTGGGAGGGCAGTTAAGGGTGACCAGGCCGACAGGGTAGGGCAGTTAGGGGCAAACAGGCTGGCAGGGGATCAGTTAGGCATCAATCAGGCTGTCAGGGGAGTGGTTAGGGGATGATCAGGCTGGCAGGCAGAAGCAGTTAGGGGCAATCAGGAAGGCAGGCAGGTGAGCAGTTGGGAGCCAGCTGTCATGGATTGTGAGAGAGACGTCTGACTACCCGTTTAGGCTGATCCTACCTAGATTGGGCCTAAATGGGCAGTCAGACATCCCTCAAGGGGTCCCAGATTTTAAAGGGAGCAAATTGGGGTGAAGGACAACACCCCCCCACACCCGACCCCCGTGCATGAATTTCATGCACTGGGTCTCTAGTTGTAAATATAAGAGAAATAAGAACATATGTCTACTTAACATAAATAATTCCTCTTACTAAGAAGATCTACTTTGGAAATTGAAAAACTATCTAAAGATGATTTTAATCGTTTTCTCTTCTGTTTTGCTTGCTTTTTATGAATTGAGATTGTAGGAGTTAAAAGGATTTGATCATGACAGTCAGTAACACACCAAGCTTTATTGGGCAGCGCCTTGATTGGTTTTTCACAACATGAGTCTCTCTGGAGGCTGTGGTTCAGGGATCTGCTCCTCAGCAGGGAGAGAGATAAGAGCACTTACCTCTCAGAGGGGAACAGGTGCAGGTCTTGGACACGTAGATAATACTGCTCAGCCTCCTGGCGGGAGTCTTTGGGTCAGAGAACTCTGATAGGCAGCTGCATCCTGGGACATTTTAACTGCAGGGCCCTATGTTATCAATATGTAACAGCTGTGAGGATTCATGGGGTATGCAAAGCAGACAGACTCTAACTGGCTAGCATTTGCTTATTTGGCCATGTTTAAAATAATTAGATGTGGCAAAATTTGAGTCTGGCAGGCTTTTGAACTAAAGGGTCTCTGTCTGCCTTGAAGAAATAAATAACCTAGCATGATGAATCTCAAGAGGGAATACAGGAGAGGGGAGGGTGGGAAGAGATTAACCAAAGATCTTATATGCTTACTAGAGGCCAGTACACAGATTCGTGCACCTCTGGGTCCCTCAGCCTGGCCTGTGGGGATCAGGCTGAATCCATACACCAGGCCTCCGACATCCCCCAAGGGGTCCCGGATAGTGAAGGTGTTCAGGCCAGGCCGAGGGATCCCACCGGTGCATGAATCTGTACACCGGGCCTCTAGCATGCATGCGAGATCTTTGGTTAATCTTTTCCTGCCCTCCCTCTTCCCCCTCCCTCTGAGATTCACCAGTCTGTTCCATGTATACATGCCTATACATTGAGCATTTTTCCCCGTTGGTCAGTGCACAAAAAAAAACAGTTGAACGGTCGCTTAGGCTTTTATATATACAGATGATATGATAGAAAGAATAGCAGGTTAAAATACATAGAACCTTGACTGCACTTGAGTTTTTAGGGACTTTGGTTAAGTATGTCACTTAATATCCCTGAACCTGATTTTGCTCTTCTCTGAAGTACAGAACTTAGACAATTGGTCCACAAACTATGGCTTGCAGGCCAAATTTGGCCCACCACCTTGATTTGTAAATATTTTAATGGGATGCAGCTATATTCATTTATGTATGTATGTCCTACGGCTGCTTTCCTTCTGCAAAGGTAAAGTTGAATAGTTGCGAAAGACCCTCTGGCCCACAGAGCTAAAATACTTACTATGTGGTCTTTTACTAACCCCTGGACTAGACTCCACTTTCTTCAGCTTAAATTATATATATTTTTTAAAAAAATCAAAGCCCAGCTTTTTTCATCTTCATCAGAGTTTCTGCTTCTTATTTTCCTTTACCTTTTGAACCATCAATCAGTAGTTAATCTGTGGAGCTTATATGTTGGTTTTATACCGAACGTCACAAATATCATTTTCATGCGCTCAGGATGATGTTGCCAGTCTCCCAGATTACATTAGTAGTTATTTCCTTTTCATGTGTACATGAAATGAAAATGGAAAGAGGAGGCAAAAAGGGCGCAGAAAAATGAAAAAATATAATATTTACTTGAAATAACATGAATATTTTATGTTGAAAATAAATGTAATTACCTATTTGGGTTTTAGCCATGCTCTCCTCCTTGCCCTGGTTGGAGAGGCTAGTGATTTCACCTTCATAGGAGTTCAAGTCTGCACTTTCATATCTCATCTGGTCAAGAACAACCAATTCACTTTAATTGCTTAGATTTTTATTTGGCAAATATCGTCCTTGGTTATTAATTCGATATTTCAACCAGCAATCACTGGTTATTATATGAAGCTTTAAATTGTGAGAAGGCAAACTAAAACCTCTAAGAAGTCATTCCTTCCTAATAAAAGTCAATATTGTTTTTGCTATTTGATCAATGAAATTTTAGGCAGGCTTTTACTGTAGAGCCAGCTGAAGAGTGGTGAAACACATTCTGAACTTATGATTAAAAATCACTTCCAGCATGATGAAAGCACTCATCTGAACATAGGACACGTGCTCTCCCCAGAATGTGTTTGTTATATATACATTCAAAGTGATTCCTTCCTAAAAACGCTTTTCAATGTGATTGAAATTACAATTGTATTCAATTTTACTGCACATATTATGGGGAAGGCCTAAAGGATGTAGTAAAAAGATAATGGCCACAGTATTTCATTGATTTTCTCAAACAGATAATGCAGGAAACTAAAAAAATAAAAATTAAAATATGATTTTTATTTACATCAAAAGTATAGTATGCTATTTGACCAGGTTTTCTAATTTCAATGCATGTTATGTCTGTTGCTTATGGAAATTCATAATGAACCACGTGACGATCTGGCTGATAGATGCTGAGTAATTACAGTGTTCCAAGTACTGCTGCTACGGATGCTTTTATAGCTGTTTTCTTATTTAATGCTGACTATAGAGAGCCCTGTGCCCTCGGCTCTTGTTGTTACTGGATTTTGTTTGTTTTCATTGTGTAGCTGAGGGTACTGAGGCTGGGGCGACGTGTACAGCGGAACACAGAACCGAAAAGCAGCAGAGCCGGATTTCAAACCCAGGTCTCCTGGCTCTTGACGTCCAAATTAAATAAGGACAAACATATATTCTATTTTACCAAACGGAGTTTGCTTTGATTTGCTGAAATCTACATAAATAATAAGATGAGTGATATCTTGGTTTAAAAAAAAAAATAAGGGCAATTAGAACAAAATCCTGTTTGGTGCTATTTGAAAACTTTTCATCGTTTGTCAACTTGAAAAACTATGAAACATCAGCAAAAATGAATAGTAGAGTGGGCCCAGTGAAAGAAAAGATAAAAGCAAATATTAATAGCGAAGTCAAATTTTGGGGGGTGGCTGTTATTGAAATCAGATTTCAAGGATGCATTTTCTTGGCTCCCTCGCTGCTTGCAGGGCTGTAGCACCATCGTGTTAGAGTCCAATCCCTGCAGCATTTAGGAACAGTCCCATCAGAGCGCCTAATTGGACCCTGTTCGAGGCTGCGTAAGTGACATGGAGGGTGCAGCTTGCCACACCAGCGCACCCCGTGACTAGATGACGGGTCTTTATGGTAGTTACCAAGTCGGAGGGGTTCAGCTTCCGTAAGCACAACAAATCAGCTGCCCTCACCCTGCAGCTTTTGTTAACTCCGTGCAAGTCTTCCCAGCCTGTCTGCAGAGCAGCAGGAGTTGTGGAGAGGTTTTTAGTTCCTGCTGCTGAATAGAGTGCATTCAATGCCTTGTCAGCCTGCGGCGGTGCTTACAAGAACCCTGAGCGCAGCTTCCTTTATGCACAGCTGTTGGCAGGTAGTAAAGAGCGGCCCGGCACACCCGGACTCGTGTTGAAAATGGCTTGAGTTTCAGGCACGCCTCGGCTTCGGAATGCATGTGCTGTAAAGCAAATGCCCATCAAGCGAACAGGCTCTGCCCGCAGATTCCATCACAGAAGCGCAGTCAGGTTTTTTTTTTTTAAAGTCTGATTTAAAGCCTCAGTAGAATTCTTTTTATCAAGAAGGCGTCAAAAATGTCAGAACCGGTTCAACTGTGGGCCTGCTATTTCTGTGGCAAAATAAAAGTATTTTGAAGAAAAAAAATGCTGTACCTGTTTCCCGTTGGAACCCACTCCACTTCCTACAGAATTAATCTTTCTTAGATGGCATGATTTTCTGCCTTGAATAGAAATCCTCTCGCAGGCATTAAGGGCTTGCTATGTGATTGTTGTATAACGAGTTTGTAATAAAAGCGTCACAAGCTGTACATTGAAGGTCTGTTGTGATAAACCCCAGTGGTTATTTTTATAGTTCTCGCTGCTAAGCATCTTTTGAACATGTAGGGGGATTTAGTACATGAGGGTCCAGCCTGCCTTAGCAAGAAGCCCGAGTTTATTTTCTTAAACTTCCTTCAGTTAGAATCTGACAAGTGATCAGGGCTCTGAGAATCAGACACTAGCACACGTGAAAGTCTGGCTCAGAAGAAGTGGTGTGAGGAGGAGGATGCTGAGCAGAATTTAGGGAGAAGAGTCACAGGTGTGACGAAGAGACATCTGTCTGTTGAACCCTTCCACGGCCAGAGCCTGCACCGCCAGTGCCAAAGCTGGAATTGGGGGCAGCTGCAGCCAGGCTTCCACTGGAGTAGCCTGTAATGAGGGATCTCACCCACATTCCTCTAGTTCTTTCTGCCTTTGGCCTTTGTAGAGACACATGGAACTGCCTCTACTAGTTGATATGTTCTTCTTTAAAAAATATATTCTTTTTGTAGGTGGGAAGGCATGAGATAGCTAGACTAGGTACTTTTGCAAAACTCTCAGGAGCAAATAACCAAACTTTCTTATATATATATATATATATATATATATATATATATATATATATATACACACACACACACACACACACACACACACACATATATACACACACATATATATATATATATATATATATATATGTGTGTATATATATATATATATATATATACACACATATATATATATACATACATATATATATATTTCTTTTTTTATTGATTTTTTATAGAGAGGAACGAGGAGGGATAGAAGCTGGAAACATCCATGAGAGAGAAACATTGATCAGCTGCCTCCTGCACACCCACTACTGAGGATGTGCCCACAACCAAGGTACATGCCCTTGACCGGAATCAAACTTGGGACCTCTCAGTCTGCAGGCCGATGCTCTATCCACTGAGCCAAACCGGTTTTGACAAACTTTCAAACATTACTTTTCTGTCTTCATTTTGGTATCTCATCTAATTCTTAGTAGGAGAAGTATAGCACATGTGTTCCTTAAGATACACACGTTAACTTAATGCATTCTCTATTCTCTTTCTCTTTGCTTTCTGCACATCTACCCGATTGCCCCAAGATTATAACGGAAGTCACTGAATGTATGATTTGCATAGAAACAATTCTGTATCTTTTGCATCTATCCCAATAACTTACATATAGTGCGTATTCAATAAATATTGACTAGATAGCTAAATACTTCACCTAAGTCTTGTGATGTAAAGCAAATTTTATGTAGTTAGTGAAAATAAAGCTGCATCATGTTTATTATGAGTAGAAAATGGAACCTTAGGATATAATGTATTAAAGGTAACTTGAGGGAGGAAGTAGAAATATTATATTAAAAAAAGAATAGTAGAACAGGAAAATTATTTATGATCTACATATTTTTCTTTAATTCTGAACATAGGGAAAGAAATGCTTCTTTCACAAACAATTCAAAAATAAACATTGTCACTTCAATTCATTGAAAACAAATATGTAGTCATAAAATTTAATAAAAATTGTCTGGGGCATTGTTGTTACTAATTTTACAATAAAGTGTGAACAACACCATACAAAGGATAAAGTAACACATCAAGCTGCCAGCTGTTGACACATCATTAGAGTGATGTCACATTTAGACTGGCCTCCTGTCTATGGGGTTGACAGAGGCTAATAAAGTTTGTCTTGAGGCAATAGGCATAAATGACTTCTCAACTCACACAACTTCAAAGGTGGGGAAGGAGGGTCTGATTACACAAAAAAAGAATGAGATATGTCTTTTTCAGGACCTGAAGTCACAATGGCTAAGGCCTATTTGGGACAGTATTCTCATTTTGTGACCCCTTTCTTTATTGGATTTTTGCAGTGAAGCCAACTTCACTTTCTGTCAAGTGTCACCAATTCAATTTCCAAAATCTGCAGGTCTGCACACACTTGTGCCTACGCTAAGAAAAAATTAATAAGGATCCTTCAAATATGAGAGGAGAATTGGGTCAGACAGCTACTCTGTTAAGACTGCATTATTCTCCCACAGCAGGTGAGAGATCAGCCAGGTATTGTGAGGCGCAAATGCCGCTACAGTGAACATGTTGGACCCAAAATAACTCAAGACATCAAAGGGCCTGCGTGTCATCTTCACCAGTTTCCTATTCCCGTAGGTGTTTTGCAGCAGTATCTCTGGAAGATGGTCATCAAGTTTGTGCTTAAATAAACTGTAGTAGTGGGGACTCTGTTTTCTCCTACAGTCCTCCTTTATTTACTCCAAGGTTGGGGGTTCAAAACCTGGTCAGGGAACATGCAAGAACCAACCAAGGAATGCATAAATAAGTGGAAGGGTAAATCTAAGTTTCTTTCTCTCTGCCTCTTCCTCTCTCTCTCTCTCTCTCTCTCTCAAGCCAATCAATAAATAAACATTTAAAAATTCTTCACTTAAGCCATCTAGATTAGAAAAATCATTATATCAAGAAAAATGTTTAAATTTGTTTTTATCTTAAAATCAAGGGCTTTAAAAATGTTTTCTTTAATTTAACTATCTTTGATTATTTTAACATCTTTAAAAGTTTTCCTCTATTATAAATGGCTATAAAAATATCCAAAGATGAATATTGATGTTATCCTAGCATAGTCATCACCCAGTTAGCTTGGATTGGTGAGATTCAATTCAAGAAGGGCCCCTGAAAGTTTGTGAATTAAAGACATTTTTTACCCTGGTGTCCACTATAAACTGAATGTTCTTTCTGTTAAGCCCGGAACGCAAGCCGCACTTACAGAGCACCAAGAGACGATCTCATGTAAAAACAAAGGGGTTTATTCAGACCAGCATGCTGGGGCTCACAACATACTCCGAAAACAGAGCAGAGGCTGAGAGCCCTGGGCCTTTGTTACATGACCGTTTTATACTGGGCGTGGGGGGGGGGCGGTGGAGAGCTGTTTGAATTACTGAGTTGGCCTATCCTGATAGGCCAGATAGGGGAGTTGGCCCATCCTGATAGGCCAGGTAGGGGCCGGGGTCTGCTTACGCAGGTATGGGATGTGGGGTCAGGAAGCAGTCTAATAGCAGGCCTTTAGACTTGTTACCATAGCAACTCCTGAGAGCAAAGGTCAAACCTCACAAGGGACCTGTGGGGTTATCTCTCCCACC
>PVJN01028262.1:0-27320 GCA_004026805.1 Lasiurus borealis | reverse complement strand
TTCTCCACTGTTCCTTCTTTCCCTTTCTTACTTGAATCTGCATTTTGCTCACATTCAATGCTTGGTCTTAACTGGAATCCTAGGAAGAAAAGTCAAGCTTGCCCTGAAAGTGTCACCCCTAATTAATATCCTACAAGGCCACCCTTTCATTAGTATTCAGACCTGGTTTCAGCTCAGTCATTAATGGGCTCTTTTCTCTAAGGATGGTAATTATGTGTGACGCTGATGTTTCCTGCTAGTCTGGGGAAGTGAAGAGCTCTATCACGGTGCTGGCTGGGTTCATCAGAGAGTTAAATGGCATGGCTGAGAGCTATTCCACCAAGAAAACGTCACCTGACATAGTAAACAAGGTTTCACTCATCACCAAACCTGAGGTCACTGCATAACCTCATGTGCGGGTCATGTAACCCCTGTGGGATGAGAATGCCAACAGGGCTGTGTCCGAAATCAGTAAACACTTTTCACTGTTCTCAGCTCCTCTGTGGTGTTCCCTGTAGGTAGGTTAAGTGCAACAAAATCAGGAGTTCCTCCTCGGAAATCAATGCTAATCTAGGACGCTCTGCATTCTGACTTAGTTAAAGTGAACTCTGAAATTGTAGATCACATCATGTTTTCAAAAGCCTCATTTTTTTTTTATTCTCAGCCTTTCACTCTGTTGACCATTCTCCAATCTAGACTTTAATAGCTGCATATCAGAGAATTTCTGCATACATTCTTATGTGGTGCATATACAGTTTTCTTTTTCTAATTCTCTTACTCTCTTCTACACCTTCTCCATGGAAAATTAGTTGCCACTTTCCCCAGCTTATAGTCACAGGCCCATGTGTTTCACTATATCCTGAAGCATTCCTCCCCCCCACCCTGGATATTTTTCAGCGCTCTGGCTATGTCTGACACATTGGAGGGTGGACAGCAGCTTTTCTTGTGTGGCAGGTGAGGGATAAAAGTCTGCCATGGAGGGTAGTGCCAGGAATGAGAACCATGCCAATGAACAGGTAAGAAGCCGTGCAGGCGGACTAGAACCTGGGGCTACAATTTCCTGAAAAGCGAAGTAGTGCAAGTGTCTTACCTTCCAGGGAGAGGGTCAGGATATGTGATACAGAAGCCGAAGAGATAGAGAAAAGCAAACAAGAAAACCACAGTTTATCAGAACAGCTGTAACGTCAAGGTGTTTACTGAAGCCATCTGTAGTCCCAGAAGTTTATGGATGCTTCTTGCTAATGTCAAATCTGTTCCCTGCAGTGGCTGCCTCTGGACCTGCAGGTACAAGTGAGTGAAATAACTCTCTAGAGTGGAGGATGGAGTAGGAATCAAGAGCGCAAAGAGAAAGGCGCTCTTGATGTTGACACTATTGTTCCTGCAATTTTGTGTATCTCCTGTATCTACAATTATAGGATGACTCAGGAGTACTGCTAAGTGAAAGAGACAACACCAATCATATTGCAATCCAGACCTGAGAAACATTTATATTGGGCTGCTATGAACTTTATTTCTAGCCTTAGATAGTATGAGCAGGCTGGGGTCTGTACAAATGGAAGCCCTAGATGTATAAATCAGATATTGGGGAATTAATATGAGTTAAAAGGAGCAAACATATTAAGAAAATGGAACACAGCAATGAAAGGCAGGCTGCATGTTGGGAGAAGGGCTGTCAAACAAAGGATAGTGTCAGAAAGCCAGAGGTGGGGCAGCCCCAGGCTAGATTAATTCAGTTACTCACTAATGAATGTCTTGAGTGGCCAGCATCTTTCATTCTTTCTGGTCTGTGCCCACTGGGGTGCTTTTTCCTTAGGATTAACCCTCCAATGGTGAGATGGCTGCTGCTGTTCTGTAGTTGCCTACAGACACAACATCAGCAGGACTATGAGGACTCATTCTTTCAGGTTCTCCTTCTTCATAGAAAGGTCCCAGAAGACACTTCATACCTCTTTGGCAAGAACTAGGTTCCTGTCAACTCCTGAACCAATCATAGATAAGCAGGATGAAGTTTCAGTGCTGAGCATATATTATGCCGAGCAGCATGTATTCCTTGGGGTTTGGGGACTGGAGTTGGAACTAGACTCCTTAAATATTATAGAGAAGAGGGTGGGCTATCATCAATGTCTACTATAACAGCTATTGAGGGGGTTTGAGAAGCTATCAGAATCAGTCCTTATGAAGGCCAAAGTTTAGTGTCTGATGTGCAGGCCACATTTATCTCATCACAGATAGAATGAGTGTTGCTATCTGAATCACTGAACTGGGGTTGTGCTGAAGACCATGCATGCAGAAAGATAATGAGGGGACAGGAGGGGAGAGGCTACACCCCTAAGTCATGATTTTTGGAAATGGAACCCACCTATTCCCTTTGATGTTGTCGGTGTGTGTCACGGGAGCTTTCTTTTAGAAGACTGCCTTTAGCCTAGCTCATGACATAGCTCTACTGATGATTCACAGAAGTCACATCTCTTGGTCCAGGGACTCTTTTGTATGCTCCTGCTTTAAGGACTAACAATGGAGATGCTTATTCTTCACACCCCTCTCTCCTCACTAGGTAGATGTCTTCGCCCAGTTCTCAAGTCTGTCCAGGCCCTATTTCCTTAGCTGTAAGCTCAGGCTCATGTACTTTCCAAGGTCAGCTTTGAACAATGAGGGGAATGCATTTCCCTCTGGGGCTTACAGAAAGTGTTTTGGGGGAGTTGGGAGCAGGATACCTCTTTCGTGGCACCGCTTGTTTTACTAGATAACTGCTCTACCCCATCTGTTTCCTCCTTATGCTCCTCATTTCAGATATATTTCAATTCAAAGAGGCTAAAGTGAATGGTGTTTTTTTTTCTAAACAACTTTTAATCATGTTTTTCACCTACTGTTGAAGTGGTTGCAACATTCATGACATTAGTTTTAGGTTTGGAGGGTGCCTTATTCCTATATCATCCTTTACTCCCTCGTAACAGTTATAAATAAACTCCTTGGTCAAATTCAGTTGGAAATGAGATTCTCCTTATCGCATTTTCAATTTCTTTATGTGAGAAAGTCACAAAAGGTACTTTTTATGGTCTGTCTCCTGAGGTTTAAATGCCAGTCTAACCTCTTGTACCCTTGACACATTGACTCAAGATGATTTGACAATGGAGACATTTTACATACCATAGGATATTTCATAACTTTAAATTTTTTATAACGAATTAAATGTTAATTATATGCTGGTCAGGGAAGAAAATTGCCGAAGTATTTAATTAACATTTAATTTATTAGTCATCAAATATTTAAGTAGTTCCTATCTGAGAGACTTTACTTCCTCATTAGTTGTTAGTAACAAGTTATTCTTGTTAGTTGCTGCAGCTCCTACTACTCCAAGTATGTGTGGTATTCTAGATTTCTTTAAAAAGATCTTCTCATATACGCACAGGTAGATCCCGATATAGTAAGTCATATTTCAAGAGCCTTTTTCTCTCTAAGTCTTTCTTTGAGCCCAATTGATTGCTTTTTAGACATATTTTCCCGCAGAAACCCTACATATGTATGGTACTCTATACTTTGAAAAATGCTTTCATTTGCATGTCTCATTTTTGCCTTGATCACTGGTGGAAAACTTTTATGCAATTTGTAGTATAAGTAGAATTACTGCTATCTTGTGGAGTTGGAATTTCAGTGTTTGGGTAACCTCCCAATGTCACAGTCTGGCAAAGGGAGAATTGGATACAAGATTTTCTTCCTACAAGTATAGCCTTGCATCACATTCAGCGTCAGGTGGTATTTCAGCCTCAGAAAAGTCCTGACAGTTGCTTTCGTTAGCCACATTCATCTTTTGTTCCTAATGTATTATGAATGGAAAATGTAGGTGGTAAAGGATTCTTGATATATTATTATTTAAGAAAAGTACACAATCAATTTTTTAAAATGTTTTATGGATAGAAGACAAAATATATATTGACTGTTTGGAGCCATATGATTCTCCATATATTTAATACCTTTGTTGCTTATATTATACAATTTATCGATTGTGTTATTCAGTTTTTTTAGGTATTTGCTTTTTTTTCTTCTAGTAGGTCTATTCATTTTTAAAAAAAGTATATTGAATCTCCCTGGTATACTTGTTAAGCTTATTTATTAAGTTCTGTTTGCATTTTTAATGCATTTTGCTTAGTATATTTACCTGCTGTGTTATTTAGTAACTTTTATTTATATTTCCCCAGTATATCTTTATATAGTTCTTTATTTTCAAACTTTCACTATCACTTTAAGTATTTCTTGTAAGCGTAGAGGTTTTTTGTTTGTTTGTTTTTAGAACAAATCTGATTTTTGTCTTTTGTCTTTTAATGGGAGAATTCAATCATGCACAGTGCAAAGACTGGTATACTTGAAGTTATTCTATCTCTCTTGCTTTGTTTTGTATTCACTTACATAGTTGAGTCCTCTTTTTATTTGTATGGCTTATGGAGTCATAATTGAAGTACATCAAATGCGCATATTTAAAAGGTACTATTTGATCACTTTGATACATGTATACATTTGTGTAATCATATTTTCACTTAACAAACATTCTTGTCACCATCTCTTCATTTCTGGCTTTAGGCATATACTTCTGCTTTTTGCTAATATAAATTAGTTTGAATCTTCTGGAATTTTATATGAATGGAATCATAGACTATGTACCTTTTTTGGCCTGACTTCTTTCAGATGGCATAATGATTTTGACATTCATTCATGATGTGTGTGTAGATATAGTTTATATTTTAAAATATATTCCATTGTATGGACATACCATCACTTGTTTATCCAAAGACCTCTTGATGGATATTTGGGTTGTTCCCAGTTTTTGGACTTTATTAAGGAAACTGCTATGAATGTTCAAGTAGCAGTCTTTGAATGGACATATACTTTCATTTCTTTTGGGTAAAATATGTAGGAGTAAAATGGCTGGGTTTTATGGCAGGTGTATATGGAACTTTATAAGACATTCCCAAACTATTTTTCAAAGTGTTTATAGCATTTTACCTTCTATCCAGCAGTATATGAGAATTCTAGTTGTTCCACATCCTCACCAACACAGCGGATTATAATGACATCATAGAGTCTATATGACATAACATTCTCTATTTCTAGTTACTTGATATACAAAGAACCAGGAAAATGTGACCAGTTGTCAAAGGAAAAGACTATAAGTAGATGGCCCAGATGTTGCGATTATCGGATAGTCTTTAAGCATCAATTATAACTATGCTCCTTGCGGCCAAGGTAAACACACTTA
The DNA here is from genome assembly GCA_004026805.1 of Lasiurus borealis. Lineage (NCBI taxonomy): Eukaryota > Metazoa > Chordata > Mammalia > Chiroptera > Vespertilionidae > Lasiurus > Lasiurus borealis. The sequence goes on along the minus strand of PVJN01028262.1, from coordinate 22,090 downwards.
AAATGAATGGAAAAATAGGAGCTCTCTTCAGGGAAGTAAACACTATAATAAAGAACCCAAAGGAAATTTTAGAATTGCAAAACATAATATCTAAAATAGAAAATCTCACTGTGTGAACTCAGTGGCATAGTAGAGAGGATAGAGAAATAAGTCAGTGAATTTGAAGATAATCTCATCTGAGAAACAAAGCCATAAAGAGCTGAAAGTGTTAAAGCCTCAGAGACTTGCGGAATGATATCTAAAGGTCTGATATACACATCATGATGGTCCTAGAGTGAAAGTAAAGATATTGAGAGAGAAAACATAATTTAAAGAATAATGGCTCAAACTTCCAAATCTGGGGAAAATAAACAAACATGTTTACAGATTTTGGAAGCTCAGTGAAACTTAAACTGGAAAAACTCAAAGAAAGTTGTGCCTGGATACATCATAGTTTAACTGATGAAACTAAAGATAAAATTCTTTAAAGCACCTATAGAAAAGTGACACATTACATACAGGGAAGCAATGATTGGAATGGCTGTGGACTTGTCATAAAGAAACATGGAGGACAGAAGAGAGTGAAACAAAACTTTAAGTACCAAAAACCTCCAAAAGAACTGTCGACCCTAAATTCTGTTTCCAGTGAAAATATCCATCAATAATGAAGGCTAAATAAATGTTTTTCTCAGATGAAGAAAAGCTAAGAGAATCCATCATCAACAGAGCTGTTCCATAAGAAATGTCCAGGAAAAATTTCAGGATGGAAGGATCTTCTTCAGGAATAGAGGAAGAGCAACAGGTACAGCAAATCTCTGCATGAATAAAAACTAGGTTTTTTTCTCTTAAGATTAAAAAAAATATGTGTCACTGAAAAAGAGCAAAAACTTGTGGGATTGTCAATATATGAAGATGCAACATACACAGTATGATAATTATACTATAAAGGATGGTGGGAGGACCTATATGGTTGGAAGGCTTCCATCTTTTGCTTGAAGTGAAACATTATTCTGAGATGGTAAGGTTAACTATTTACATTGCAATCTCTAGAGCAACCACTAAAGGGCAAGACAAAGCAAAAGATACATAGCCACAAAGCGAACAGAAATTTAAATTTAAATGGAGTACTAAAAATATTTAAATAATCTAAATGAGTACTCTTTGCCATTTTCATTGTTTTTGCTCATTTTTTGAAGTTGATATTCATTTCATTTGTTTCCTCTTATTAATTTGAAGTTCTGTACTTTCCTGTTCCCTTTTCTATTATTCAAACTCATATACATATTTCTGTACTATTTATTTAAGAAAACATTTTGCCTACCTTCCTCATCAAGACTCCATGTCTTCCCTTTATTTTCCTCACCATTGCTCCAATAAATAAGACTTTTAAAGATTATTTTAACTTCCCCCAGTTTGTAAGCTTCAAGCTGCAACCCAGATAAGACTTCTGGAAGACATTTTTCTTTTTTCTATCCCCACCCTCAGAATTTTGGTGAAATAGTTTATTACTTTTAGTTCTCTAGTATTTTAAAATCTTCACTTAAGTATATCCCTTCTGTTTTTATAAACCTTATTTAGTGCATATATCACTCATTTTCACAATTTTCAGTATCCATTTATAGTTCTCTCTCTCTCTCTCTCTTTCACACACACACACACAAAGTTTGAGGATCACCACTGTTTCTTTTCATTATGTTGCAAATTGAGTTCTTAGCTCTGATTCATTAGGGTTTTTTGTTTTTGTTTTTTGCTAAAGTTTTGTCTTGAACATTTTCTTCCAATGAGGGATGGGTGACAGAATACTATATAAAAATAGTTTTTCTCCTAACAGTTAAATATCAGAGTTGGATTTGGAATTCTTTGGTTTAAATCCTCTCCTCTTTGTAGGAAAGTTGTCCTCCAACATCTTATCTTCTAGCTTCCCATGTGATGAATACAAATTTCTATACCAGTTCTTAGTGGATAACTTATTCTTTCTATTAGAAACCCATAAATATTTTTTTTATCCTTAGAGTTTAGGAGTTTTAATGTGATGAGCTCAAGAGTATATGTTTTTCAATAATATTTACTTAGAACTTAATGTATATGTTTAATTGAAAACTTGCACTTTCATCTCAGGAAAGTTCTGTTTTATTATTTGTTTATGTTAATTAATTTTTCTTGTCACTGTATTCCACTGGTGATTTCTAAAACTCCTATCACTTGCATCTTAGTTTTCCTGAACCTATTCTTTAATTCTTTTATCTTTTTCCTCATAATTGCTTTTCTGCACTTTGAGATTATTCTAATTAGAATTACAGGGCACTAAATTGTGTCTCAGTGTTCACCACTTCTCTGTCAATTAATTTACTGAGACGTTTAATTTGAAAAGGAAGGTATTCAGTTCTAGATGATCTTGTATGTATGCTTGTGATCTGTGATTGCATTTCTTGAAGCACTATTGATAGCAATACTCTTTGTCAGTTGTCACTGCTTTGCTGAGTGCCCATTTTGTTTGGTCTTATCTTCTCTGGAACCATTAGCTGTGTTATCTTCTTTTGTGTGTTACTGATACTCAGATGTGTTATTGGGATGTCACAAGTAACAGCTTCCTGATGGTAGTGAGAAGTAATGTGGGATGGTGAAATGGAAACAGTAGTCTAGAATTTCTGGATAAAGTTTCCTTCTCCCCAGACTTCACATAGTTTCCTTACCTGAGGGTCAGGTAGACTTTAGCCTCAGAGTTCAGCACATCTCAGCTTTCTGGGAACCCATGAGAACCATCACAAAGGGCCAATGTTGACCTCACTCTTAGAAGGGTAAAAATCCCTGGACTAAGCTCCTCGTTAGACATGGATTGCAGCCTGAGACCTCTCTGGCATTCTGCTGGCCATCAGCACCAGCAACGAATTGGGTAGGAGCAGCAGACCATGTGGCTTTAGGAGTATAGCAGGGGCTTATAGAAGGTTACCATCATCCCAGACTCCCCCGTCTTGTGGAAGTATAAAAAAGCCCAAGCTGAGTCTGCATAAAAATAGCAAGGGAAATGGAATAGGACTTTAAGCTAAATAAATGAAAATAAAATGTACATACACATTTCAGATGTGAATTTACTCATCAGAACAAAGGGAAGACATTTATCTTAGAGGATTATGGCAAGTTTGGGACATATTATATTGTTGATGTTGTATTAAGTGGACTGTTATGTAGTGCTCATTGATTAATACGATTTTGTGTTATAGGCTGGAAAATGTGGTCAATAAAATAAGGAGTGATACAGCCTTATATAAAATATCAGGCTGTTTAAACCCACATGAGATAGATCTTGTGTGAGCAGTTTTAGAAATTCCTGTAAGACTCTCATATCCTTGGGAAATTTCTGCCTTCTTCAGGGACTACCAGGGCTGAGGGTTGGAGGTTCTTTGAGTAGAGAAGGGCATAGTGGATCTCTCTGAAATCTCTAATAACTTCCCAGGAAGCTGGGGGGGGGGAAGGGTTGGGAAGGGGGGAATCTCTGATCAACGGGGAGGAGAGGAGCCTTGTGCTAGTCAAGAAGCTATTGTTTCTCACCTCCAAAGCCACCCTTTTGTGCCCTGCTTTGTGATAGGCTGCCAGTCACATTTATGCTTTGTCAGCTGATTCCTCATTTGGATTGCCAGTAGGGGGCAGAAAGAGGGAGACTATATGGCTAGAGGAGGAAGATGGGCTTTACTACCTTAGCTTTTTGTTCCTTTGAGTGAAGCTTCTTCATCCTGGAAGCAGCAGTTCCATCCTGTAGCAGCAGCTGAATTTGGTTTGCAGTTTTCCCAGCATCTGGAGAAGCAGTCTCATTGCAAACCTGCCCCCTCCCCCCACCACCCCAGACACCTGCACCAGTCAGCTGGCACTCCCCTCTCAGAAGACTGTATCCTTCCTGTAAGTTTTATTTTTCCTTTTCTAAGTTTTAATAATTATATGCTTTTCCCTTTGCTCCTCCAGCCTTAGGGGTATAGCTCTTTATTGTACTTGCTGCCTCTGTGATAACCTATTGTTCTGTTAGTCTCCTTATATAATTATTTGCATTACATTCTCTCCATTCACATTTTTTTTCTGTGCTATTTGCTTATTCACTGCCTTAACTGATGTGTGACCCTACCTGAGCTTTTGTACCTGGGACAGTAGTGCAGATTTTCAGAAAAGGCCAACGTGGGAACCCTCGACATGCATACTGGTCTGCAGAAAATAGGAAGAGGCATGAACATTCTCACTTTCTTAGTTATCAGGACCCTCTGTGAAAATAGATCACATAGATTCTGCCTTATATGTGGGTCTAATGGAGAGCCACCCTTTCCCCAGAATGCTCTTTGGGACACCAGAAGTTACAGTTGTCTAGAGAAGGGTGAGACTAAGGTAGGCGTGTTTAGACACCCAGAAAATGAGGCAGTGATGTAGAGGCATGCTCCTTAGCCCCAGTGAGAGTCTGCAAAGCCAGCTAAGGATTAGTTCTGGAAGGAGCAGAGTTAATATTGTAGAACTCTGAGAAACTCATGGTATTGGCTGCTCTAATAGCTGCTATAGGTCAAATTATCACGATTCTTAGAAAGACAGAGAAGGCTGCATCTGCAATTAAGAATATGGACAAAGTTTTGAAGGATGATTGGCGTATGACTAATAATAATAATAGTGTTTTCAATTTAGTGATCCCTGTATCTTAAACATTTTACATGCATAAATCTTAATCCGTACGCCAACTCATTTTATAAATGAGGAAATAGTTTTAAAGAGGTTCAGTAATTTACTGAGTCATATAGTCATATGTTAAGTAATACTGGGACTGGGCTTTGGTTCCAGGTCTGTCTTGAAATTAGAACTCCTAAACACTCTTCTTGACCTTCTCATGATGCAAAAATTTGTATGCAGGAGAAGTCAGTATTCCCACTGTGAGGAAGAGCATGCAACCTGCTTTGGCTATGACTGCCTAGTTTCTGCCTAGTTCCTGCCTCTCAGTCTGAAATTAGGTAACATTAATTTGAAATAATAATTGATATATGATTTATCTCTAGGCAGTTTGACTTTTTTTATCCTTTGATTCAATGTGTGCTTACTCTTTAGTAACCCACAGTATCTCTAAAATTGCTTTTCTTTTTTTTCTAACTGTGCTCTCTCTGTTCCTTCTGCCAGGACCCATATAATTTCATAGAATTGATTGATCTTTAAGTGAAGCAGAGTGACTTCCCCTGTGACGGTAGAGAGAGTCCTGATTCAACCACAATTATTTAGCCCACACATGAATAGAATTAATCACACATCAGGGCAGTTGGAGGAAAAAGGAACCAAAGGAGGAAGGATCACCAGCTTCTCTCCTCTCATGAGTAGCTAACTCCTGGAAGGCCAGAGCTCTGTTTATGATTCCATACTGCCTAACCGACATTGTTAACTGGTATTAAATAACAGACCTAGGGCTTCTCACTTTAATGTACCTAATAGCCTGTCCAATAAGAACAACATTCTTACCACCTGCACACATTTCTGCAGCCTATCCTCATGCCTGTTGTTCTTTGTGGTGATAATGAATGTGTGTGATGAAGCTGTGTGATGGGTTTCAATGGTTCTCAACCTTCCTAATGCCGTGACCCTTTAATACAGTTCCTCATGTTGTGGTGACCTCCCAACCATAAAATTCTTTTCTTTGCTACTCCATAACTGTAATTTTGCTACTGTTATGTATTATAATGTAAATATCTGTGTTTTCTGATGGTCTTGAGTGACCCGGGACCCACAGGTTGAGAACCGCTGCAGCATCTTGTCTACAAGTAGGTTATAGCTATGAAAACAAAAATAAAAACACTGCTACTTCTTTAATGGGCTAAAATATAGTGACCCAAAGCTCAAATTTTTTGTTTTAATTGTGTAATGTTGGAATGCTTAAGTTCAAAGTTAGTGGCAATCATAAAACTGAAGAAGGGGCTTTTCAGGCTCGTGTCATGGAGATAGCATGTGGCCATGCACTGGTCCTGGTGTCAGAGGACATGAAAGTTGGTTTCATCACTTCATCACTTACTGTGTGCTCTTGTGTCACACCAGATCTCAAAACTTCAGCCTTATCTCTAAAATGGAGATAGGACACTTGCCTAAACCACCTTACAGCACCTATATCACCTATATAGAGTGAAATCAGCTGCACATAACAGAAATTAAAGTCAAATCAGCTTAAGTACTAAAGGGAATTTATTAGCTTATATAAGTGGAGTTTAGAATTGGGTGGGCTTCAGGATTGGTGTGTTTCAGCAGACCCCAGTGTCATTAAGGATTATGTTCCATTTCATATCTGTCCTTTTTTGCCTTTTCTGGTGTCAGCCTCATCCTGAGAGATTAACTCCATCATTGTCAAAACTTATGGCCCATATGCTTCCTTATCCATGCTTGCAGTGTGTATATATACACATACATACCCATATATGAGCCCTTTTGAAATCTTTGGAAAAGAGATGATTTTTCTGTTTTGCAGACCTTTAAAAAATTCCAGTGTATAGTCTCATTGGCCCAAAACATGTTGCACTCTTACCCTTGAGCCAGTAACAGAAGCTGGTGGGATAATACTTCTTTTCCATAGGCTCCATGTCTAGATCCAGGTGTAGCATGACTTGCAAAGCTGCCTGGGTAGGGTGTGGACCTCAGAACAGAAATCTTATTACTACCAAGAGGAAGGAGAAGAGAGATTGGGTGGCAACCAAATGTCCATATTAGTCACGTTGAGTATAAAAGCAGGTAATTTATGGCTGTGCTTTTTCAAATTCTGTCTCCCATTGAGCTTCAAGGGCCACCTGTAAGGATGCAAGGGAATGAGGGGATATGGGACACTCAGCCCTGACCTGCTTCTAACATACACCTGCTCATTCAACCAAAGCAGCTCTCTCTCTGACCAATGAAATGTGGGAAAATACTAGAAGATCATGAAGCACTGTGTATGGTATCATTATCCTATATAATAAAAGCCTAACATGCTAAGTGTCCTATCATCCGGTCGTCCATTTAACCAATCAAAATGTAATATGCTAATGACATGCTAAGCTCCTCAACCACTCACTATGATGTGCATTGCTCACTAGAGGGAAGACAGCTGACTGGTTGACGAGTCGCTATGACTAGTCACTATGACCACCAAGGGGCAGAGGCTCTGACTGGTAGGTTAGCTTGCTGCTGGGATCCGGCTGATCGGAACTGAGTGAAACAACCAGACATGCCCTGGAGCCCTCCTACGGTCTCTCCTAGGTTGGCCAACTTCTTGCATCCTTCCCTGGCCCCAATCATGCACCAGAGGGATCCCTCAGCCTAGCCTGCACCCTCTCACAATCTGGGCTGAGAGACTATCCTCCTCTCCCGAGTGCACAAATTTTATGCACTGAGTTCTAGTTACTAATAATACCAACAATAATAAAATTACCATTGTCTTAATTGATTTAGTTCCATATTCCATGGACTTCATTATTCACTTTCTATTTGGTCAGGAGAAGAAACAGATCATTTTGTATCTTGCCAAGGTACAAAAAGTGTGAGTAATGATGATTCCAATAAGCTTATGTCATTCTCTGCTGATAATATATTTGAAAGCACCTTTTCTGCACCTGCAAATGTGGATTGGTTTCTGTTTACTGTTGCAAGAGACACCTTTTATTAAGATGTAAGCAAAGTGGAAATAAAATTATAGACAGAGTCTTCAGTTTTGACCCTCTTGACTTTGTTGCTAATAAACTGTCAAGATAACACATTACCTTATAGAGAACACCTTAAAATATTCAAGACTTGAGTGGTCAGATTCCTTAACCAAAGGAAAGATAAATCTATGTATAAACAGGTAGATTACCAATTTATATTGTCTGTTTCTTGTTTATCAGTCTTTGAAGTTCAAGGCCACAGTAGCTTTAATTTTTCTTGTCTGAAAGGCTAACTTGGTGTTTTAGGATAAGGACTCGTAGCTTTTCAGTCTTCTGACCTTGGAGTGTCATTCAAACTATAGAGTCTCCCTCTAATGTGGCCTCAATTATTGAAAATGCCTTTAATCTTACAAATTAACCAAGTCCCTTCTACTGCCCTTGCCCAGGGCTCAGTGTAGACCTTTATCAATTAATGAAATTTGACTTGAAAAAATTTGAGGTTTTTATCATTTATGTTTAATTTTAAATGCTTTCCCCCCCTTATTACAGGAATTAAAGCTACAATGAAGAACAGACTTACCCAGAAGTCTGGCAGCATTATTGTAAAACAATAGTTTTTATTCAAATCCTAAGCAATAGAATAAAATGATTCTATCACATTTGGGCTGGCATTAGATGTAGCATTTCTTCTTCTGGTATTTGACCTTAATTTAGAAGCTCTATCTCCTCTCTCTTTCTCCTTCTCTCTCTGTTCCTTCCTTCTTTCCTATCCACCCCACGCCCCTCTTTCCTTGCTTTTTTCTCATACCTTCTTCCTTTCTCCTGTGCTATAAGGCAGACTTTTGTCCTTCTCAGCCAGCATTGCTTGATTAAGGGCCTGCTCCATGGGTTACTGGCTAGCATGTAATTTTACTCCTGAGACAAACTTTGCTATCCTGCATTTTATAACTTAGATAGGCTTGGGGGCTAGGGCATAACACTCATTCCCATTCCCTGCACCACTGCCTCAAATCTGCATAATGCCTCCAACACCCTCTTCTGACTTTACTCAGAGCTGTAATTTATCTTTGGGGTTCACATTAAGTCCTTCTGGAACTTCTCTCCTACTGCCACACAATAGTGGAACTTTTAGGATTAGTCTTTACTAAAGCTTTGGGGCTGCCTGCTGTGGCAAGTGCAAACAGGTGATGTTAAAGGTCACTGCATCCTTCCCTACCCTCACCTCCCTTCTTTCTGGAAGCTCTCATTCCTTAAAGACCTCATTGGCTTTCTTCAAAAATCACTCAGGATTGGCTGAATTTAGCCATCAAATTCCAACCAGGAGAAATCTCTTTTCCATGATTTAATTACTACCCAGGAGCTTTTGCCTCTGGGATTGCCAAGGGCTGCTGCAACCAAGCAGACTTGCCCAGATTCCATAAGGGTGCCCATGGCCTGATGTGACTGTGGCCTTGACCTCCACTGCTGGCCTTGTGCTGCACACCGCTCTGCAGGAGGCCTTGCCCGAGGGCCTGGAAGGAAGCTCCTGTCCTTGATATCGGCACAGAGAATACCACGGTCCCCTAGGTGCTGGCATACATCCCTCTGGCCACTGCCACTCAGCTGGACTAGGTGAGTCCCTTGACAGGATTTCTAGTTCTTTCTCTGTCTCAGGCATAGTGTGCAAATTAAAATCAAAGAATTATGCTTGTTAAACTGACCCCAGGAGGGGCCCTTAATGGTTGCCACATTCATTACCTACCTTCCCACTGAGCTTGGCTGGCTCACCATTAATCTGCCCTCTGTTCCTCTCCTGCATCTGTGTTCCCAGAGTGGGCAATATTATCTGTACTCAGACTGTCTGTATTCAGATGCTGGCCTTCTATCAGTGTGCCTAGGTCAAGTAGTTAGTTTTCCTGGCCTTTAATTTCTTAGGTTGTAAAGTCTCATAGGGTTCCTGGTTTGGGTAGACAGTCTAATGTCTCCGAAGCACTTAGTCCAATGCCTGGCATATTGTAAGTGCTCAATAAATCCCAGTACTAGTTATTACAATCAGACCTTGGGGTATCACTCAGTCTTACACTCATCTGACTAAAACCCCCCAGCAATTCTGGAAAGCAGGAATTATTGTGTCTCTTTTACATATGCAGAAACCAGGGCTCTGGGGATGAAGCATCTGTCCACAGTCAGGCAGCTAAATATGAGAACCTGGCTCATTTAGACGTTGTTCTGTGTAAATTCCAGAGCCTCCATTCTTCTCCTCACCGTTCTCTAGATGAGGTGGCTCAGCCAAGCTCCCAGTGTCCCCTCCAGACCCTTCTCCCTTAAGAAGGCCCTACATCTGTACACCCCGCATAACGTGGCATCTCCCATTTCTGAGAGACCCCCTTCTCCAGTTTTCTGGGTTCAGTCTCAAGCCTGCCCAAGCCCCCATGCCCTTAGGTAAGGGATTGCTGAGCAATGAGCCCCATCCCCTCCTCTTCTTCCTGGTGGGCAGCCACTCTCAGTCATCCCTGGGCTGTGTGCTCCCATTCACTACTTCCTCTTGGCCATGCCAGGAGGTTCTTCTTGCCAGAGCATAGGGTACCCTCCTGTTCAGGGTGTGCCTCACAGTAGGAAAGGGAAGTTGGTCAGGGCAGGGCTCCGGAGAGTCAGGTTTAGGCTTGGGAGCTCTGGCACCTGAGCCTGCAGGAATACCTAACCTCAGCATTGCTTCCTGTTATCTTCCCTTGGGGACAGTGAAATACCTTCAAAGTGAGCCCTGCCAGCTGCTTAAAAAGTCATTTAAAGGTTTCCAAATGTGTATAAACATGGCAAAGGCACCAAGACTTGTGTGAATATATGAAAAATTCAGATGTAACCTTTGAATTGGGATTAACTTATCCCTCTCTCTCTTATAGCTCATGCTTTGTGTCAGGTCTGTTACAAAGTTCTGTGGGATGGTGAAACTCCAGATCAACTATGATAAATGTTGGGTTAGACAGGTTTCTCTGATGGAAGACTTTTCATAGCCTTAATATAATGTGCATTACAACTCTCTAGAGAGAATGTTACTTGCAGCATTTTCAAACATGTTGGACCCTGGAGTTGTTTTTTGTCCTCTCCCTCTCCCCCCGCCTCGCCACTGCTCCAATAGAGTACTCACTGAACCAAGTATCTCAGTGGACTAGGAGGTAAGAGACTGGGGCTTAATCCCATGGCCACCAGCAAGCCTGTGACCTGAATAGATCACTTCCCCTGCATGACCTGCAGCATCCTCAGCCACATAATAAGGAAGTGTGGCCACTAAATGATTTCCTCCAAATATGCCATCCCATCGTTGGGTTACATGTATTTGATGGGAGATGGAGAGGTGGAAGGGTCATGAAGAGACCCTGGTGTGACCTGGGTGTGGTGTGACCATTCTTAGGCAAAGGCAGCCAGCTTATTATCTTTTACTAGAGGCCTAGTGCTCAAATTTGTGCACAGGTGGGGTTCCTCAGCCTGGCCAGCGATCAGGGCCTATGGGGGGGGGGGGAGTGGCTGGCAACGGGGAGGAGCTATTTGAGGTTGGCTGTGGAAGTGCACTGACCACCAGGGGGAAGCTCCTGCACTGACCATCTGCCCCTGGTGGTCAGTGAACGTCATAGTGATTAGTCTACCATTCGTTCCAGTCATTTGGTCGTAATGGTCACTTAGGCTTTTATGTATACCGATTGTACTATTTCCTTTAGTTGGCACCAGTGTACTTGTGAACCCCAATTTCACCCTGTGTTATTCCTTTCCTAACTACTCATTTTTACCTCACACACCATTCTATCTACAATCAGTCACAAGTCCTGTTGGCTTAGCCTCTAAAATCCACCCTTCAATTAACTCCTTTTCCCACTGCTTTCAGCCTAGTTCCTACCATCATCTCTCCTCGACCCCAGCTGGTGTTTCGGCTTCTGCCCTTCTCCCTAAAATTCAGTCTCTACTCCTAAGCCAGCTTAGAATTCCTTCATTGGATACAAAATTCATGGGAGAGTTTTTTAAAAAATATTTATTTAATTTTAATTTTTGTGTGTGTGTGTGTGTGTGAGAGAGAGAGAGAGAGAGAGAGAGAGAGAGAGAGAGAGAGAGAGAGAGAAAGACTGATTTGTTGTTCCACTTATTTATGCATTCATTGGTTGAATCTTGTATGTGCTCTGACCAGGGATCAAATCTGGAACCTGGCTAGGGCTCTCATGTGAGAGTTCCCTTTCAAATAGAGCTGTTGCTAGTATTCTAGTGGTTTTAGGCTGGGATTCTGGTTGGGATATGAAAGTTGTTTTGGCCATATGTGACTTAATTTATCAATAGATAAATACTTAAAAACTTTACCAGATGTCTACTACTATATATACACTATTCTAGTGCAGGGCACACAATGGCAGATAAGACATACCTGGTCTCTGCTCCCCTGTGGTCACAGTCCAGGGTAGTGGTTCTCAGCCTTCAGCACCCAACAATTCATGGGGAGAGCTACTAATACAGCGTCTAGCCTCTGCCCTCGGTGTGTCTCAGGAGATGTTGTGCAGCTTTCATAAGTATCATAAGGTGTAATAGAAGAGAAAGAAAAGTACACTTTGAGGACCCAAGGTATAATGGAAGAGAAAGAAAAGTACATTGAGTAAACAAGTGAATCAATTGCCAGCTATAATGTATGCTGTAAAGGAACAACAGGGGCCAGAGAGGGACCTATATAAGGTGAGGTGGGCAGAGAGTTCTCTCTCTGAGCAGCTGATATTTAGGCCTAGACCTAAAGGAGGAGTGGGGTCTGTCTGACAAAGAAAACTCAATAAAAAATGAGTGTGAGGTAGGAAAGAGCTTGGTATGTTTAAGAAACACAGAGAAGGCCAGTGCAGCTGGTGCACAGAGAGGAAAAGATGAGATTCAAGAGGGATGGAGGGGTGAGATCACGTAGGACATTTCAGGCTCCATTGTTTTGAATGCAGTGAGAAGCTTCTGAAACAGTTTTAGGCCAGCTGTGGAAGAGGAAAGAATGTTAGGGAACTGGATAGTAGTTGGGACTCCAGCTAGGATACTTGCTCTGGCCCAGGTGAGAGAAGCTAGGGGCTGGGACTATGATGTAGCAGTAGAAAAGGAGAGAAGGAGATGGATGAGGATGGATCTTAGAGGCTGGATTCTCTGGAGTTACTGGACTGGAGAGAAAGGTGTGAAGGAAAATGCAGAATTAAAGATGACTCTCTAAATGGTTCCATTGGCTAGGAAACTGTAATAGATTTTTCTTTTAATCTGCTAAGGAAGATGTAACTCTTAGGGTGATTGTGCCTGTCCTAAAGCATGTAGTTTGTGCCCCAAAGAGAGATCCTAGCACTGTTTTCTGTTGGTAGACTTACTGCTAAACTCCTGGGTGAGAGCAGGATTGATTCTGCCAATCAGTCAACTTGTTGTCTTATAGTCATTTATATAGAGAATGCCATGTTATAAATTATCAATAATTTATCTGACCTGTGGCAGAGTAGGCATAAAAATCAACAGGGGAGTTTGATAAACATGCAAATTAGAGATGCGAGTGTGGGTAGGTGCTTTTGAGCTATAACTAGGTACTAAATGATGATGCAGGTGAGAAAAAACATTGCTTTCCATTCTGTGGTCCCTGGAACAAAGCATCAACATCACTTCAGAGCTAGAAATGCACATCATCAGGCCCACCCAGACCTTCTAAATTGTCATCTGTATTTTCATAAGGTCCCCTGGAGTTCAGTTGCCATGGCTGATTCCAGAAGTCCTGTTCTTAGTAGTTGCCACTGTTTCCTACAACGAACTTTAGAGAATCCAGGGCCTGCCTTGCTCCTTGAGGACTCTGGCTGTTCTTCCTTAATTTTTTTTTTAAAATTGATTTAGACAGGAAGGGAGGAGAGATAGATAGAAACATCAATGAGGGGAGAGAATCATGGATTTGGCTGCCTTCTGCATGCCCCACACTGGGGACTGAGCCTGCAACCCAGACCTGTGCCCTGACTAGAAATCAAATTGTGACCTCCAGGTTCATTGGTTGATGCTCAACCACTAAGCCACACTGGCTGAGCCTGGCTATTCCCCTTTTTATAACTGTTCAGAGTTTTATTTAAAAATATATTTTATTGATTTTTTTACAGAGAGGAAGTGAAAGGGATAGAGAGCTAGAAACACCCGTCAGCCCACAACCAAGGTATATGCCCTTGACCATAATCGAACCTGGGACCCTCCAGTCCGCAGGCCGATGCTCTATCCACTGAGCCAAACCGCTTCAGCATAACTGTTCAGTTTTATTTGCATAAGCCACCCAGACTCTGCCTCTACTCTCTGCTGTGCTCTGGAAAGCAAGAGGCACTTTCTGGCCCAAGGGGAACGGCTGTGGGCGGGGACCTGGTCGTGGCCTGGGGATGAACTTGTTGGATGTCTCTTTCTCTTTTGCATATCTCTACTCCCTGCCCCTGAGGAGACCCCTCCGCCTGCTGCAGTTTTATTGCTTTTAAAATCTATTTTATATTCCATTATGTGATTCCCCTGTCCTCCCTCTCATTCAGCTGTAGTGCATGCTCCATTCTAATCTGGGTTCCTACCATTTCATCAGATGGTGTCCGATTAAAATCCAATAAAATTTAAAGCAGGGGAATGTCCAGAATAAAGAAGATGCAATATAACAAATGAGGTTGGAATGAAATTCCATTGCAACCTTCTGAACATGTTTTGGGGACTGCCTCTTTGGCCTGTATTAAAAAGGAAACAAAAAAACAATAAAGACTCTCTCTCTGGCCTCCTGCCACACAACCTGCTTTATGTCTTTAACCTTAGGAACTAGATATTGTCTCTGAAGATCTCAAGATTTTAGTACATTTATTAGGTTCTTGTAGACTAGAGGTGGGCATCAAATATTTTTCTTTCTATGTATCTAAACAGTTGTTTGCATCTCTATCAATCTGCCTGTCTATCTGCCTGCCCGCCCATCCATCCATCCATCCTCCCATCCATCCACCCATCCACCCACCCACCCACCCACACACTCACCTTCATCATCATCAATCTTCTGTTTTCTATCACAGCTGCAGTTCCAGGCCCTTGGAGTCAGCCTTCCCCGGGCTGTATACTGTGTGCATTGCAACTGCCTTTTCCCTGGCCTGATCTCCTCAGGGCGGTCCCCCAACATGACCTCTGGCCTGCTTGGATGGTGCTTTCTCTGAGCAGCACCATTTGCCTCCTCCCACGGGCAACACTTCTTTCAGGGCAAAAACCGACGTTAGGAAGTGAGCAGAACTCTGCTCCCTTTATCCCCAATCTAGTGCCTATATGGAAAATGGATTGCCAACCCACTTTCAGTATATGTTTTCTTGTCACGTTTCTCAAAATATGTAATTAGATGCACCCAACTTATATTTACTCTCTGCCCCTCCATAATGATGCTCCCTCCCATTCTGTGAAAGGAAATGTTTCCTCCACATAATTCTCCTCAGTAAAATAGCAAACAAAGCTGCAGCCAGACCCGCAGCCATGCACATGCTGACACCTTCACTCACCGCCTCCCTTATGATGCTTAGTGCAAATAATTTTTTGCTTTATGCAGCAATTTCCCTCCTAGGAACTTAAAGAATTGTCATAATTGCCCGGAACAAAGCATGGGTAAAGTGATGGGAGAGACAGAGTGCAATTAATTTTGTCATTGATTTGGGGATGGTCCCTCTGCCCTGGTAAAGTAGTCTCACTCCTACCTCGGTTTTGCTCTAACAAGCATTAAGAGATGGGGTGCGGGAGGGAAGGAGGAGGGGGTGGGGAGAGGGACTGTGTGCTCACGAATATGATCTTACTGTTGATGTGCAATTATTTTCCATTAGACTACCAGAGTGGGAGTAGAGAAGGGAGCTGAGCTAAAACTCAAGTCAGTTGTTTTGTTGTTAAACTGGGGGAGGAACAGAACTTCAGGGAGGTTCTGTATTATCTTTTATTCAGTTTTAAATATTTCAATTATGCTTCTCCATTGGTATGGAAAATTGAGAGTTGGCTATAAAAATGCTTGTAAAAATAACCATACTTGAAGCAGTTTAATTACTTTAATGAAATGGAGACAAATATTTGTAAGTAAAGAGCATACTCATAGATAATGCAAGTAAAGTATATGTATTATTCAGCAAATGACTTAATTAGTTTTTAATTAGTAGAAATTGCAATAATGTTTCAGCATATCTTTTATTGGAATGTTTTTAATAATAAAATAGCATGTGGATATCCCTTGTAGAAAGCCATTTACTGTAAAGCAGGATAACAGATTTGTTGTTTCAACTGGAAGAATTTCAGTTCTATTATAAGCTAATTATGGCTCAATTGTCTTAGCAATGCTCAACATAAGTGTTTCTGGTGTGTCATCTGCTGTATGTACATATCTAAATATGAGAAGCAACTTGAAAAGGACTTTCTACATCGTTTCACCTTTTGAAAATTTATGGGTTTCTAACCTGTCTCTCATCCACCCAGCCATTCATTCATCTATCCATCCACCCATCCACCCAGCCACCCGTCCTTCCTCCCATTCTTCCATTTATCGCTCATTCATCCATATATTTAATATTTATGGCATACCAAGAATGGCACTTGATATTAGAAATTTAAAGGTTTCTAAGACCTAGGACCTTTGAAAAATTCAAAGTTCAACAGAAGATACAGACAAATCAATGATTAGAATTAAATTGGTAAATGGCCTCTTATGACCAAGCATCCAGTGGTTTTAAAATAAAGGTACAGTATAAACCAATTTTCACAGAGAATGTTATGAGGAGAAGTCACTTTCACGTTCTTGTAAGGCTTTCGAAGCACTAGGGACTTTCAGGAGAAAAGCAGGGAGTGTGGAAATGCCTGCTGTGTTTAAGAAACAATCAGGGCTAAGCTGAGGAGCTGGAACAGACTCTTTCCAAGGCCTTGAGTGCCAAGTTATGGCATATATTTATTTATTTTAATGAAATTTATTAGGGCAACAATGGTTATTAACATTATAGAAATTTCAGGTGAACAACTTTATAACAGGACATCTGTATACTCTACTGTGTGCTTACCACCCAAGTCTAGGCTCCTTCCATCACCTTGTACTTGACCACTTTAAATATTTTCTCTGCCTGGATGGTGTAGCTCAATGGTTGAGCATCGACCTATGAACCTGAAGGTCATGGTTAGATTCCTGGTCAGGGCACAAACCTAGATTTTGGGCTCCATCCCCCGTAGGGGGGCATGCAGGAGGCATCTGATCAATGATTCTCTCTCATCATTGGTGTTTCTATCTCTCCCTCTCCATATCTCTCTGAAATCAATAAAAATATATTAAAAAAATAAACATTTTCTCTAATTGTTAAAGTATTACATGTTCATTCTAGAAAATTTAGAAAAACAAGAAGTATCATAAGGAATAAAATAGAAATCACTTGTAATCTTACACATTGTTCATGCTTTGGCACTTTCTTTTTTTCTGCATATAAATGTATTTTTAAAAAAATAATGATGGAATTATGCTATATAAAGAGCTTTATATACTGTTTCTTTCACTTTGTGCAAAGTAAGCATTTCCCCATGTTGTTCAAAAAATTCTTTGTAAATGTAATTTCTAATGGTTGTGTAACAGTTCACAATATGCATGTTTGTATGGCCTATAATTTACTTAAGCAGTCCTCTATTGTTGGGCATTTTTATCAACCTCATTTATTACTATAATAAATAATGCTATAATAAACATATATGCACATAACTTTGTCTATGTTTCTGATTATTTCTTTAGGGTGGTTATCTAGAATGAAATTGCTAGGTCAAAAGCTGTAACAATTTTGGGACTTTTGATGCATATTGTCTTAGTATTTTCACAATGAAAGAGAATTAGCAGTATGAAAGGTATAAGTCCTACTGGACAGTAGGGAGTTTTTAATCTTTGCCAGCTCAATAGAGAGAGAATAGTATCTTGTTGCTGAGGTAATTTTCATTTCATTATTTATAGTTATTTTTATTTTCATATATTTTATGCAGCTGGTGGGCTCCATAATATTAGCAGTCATTAGTGCTTTCTCTTCGAACTGCATAATCCTTTGCCTATTTTTCTATACTGCTTTAATATTTTTATTATTGATTTGTTGTTTTATTGTTAGGTAAAATATAGGCCAATCTTTCAAAAATATCCTTGAGATTTCTTCCATTCCTTAATGATATCATTTGGCCTGTTGTCAGGGATCCCCAGGCAACCCTGCTGCCACATGCCAATGGTTTCTCTAAAAATGCACCCTTCATCTGTCAATACTGAGGTCTGGGTCATTATCATGATATTTATAATGGAAAAGAGAATCAACACGCTTGGTTATAACTTATAAGGTTGTGACCTCTTAAGGGAGAGAAAGAGGAACCAGGTCTTCACTGGGATTAACCTAACCCAGTGAAGGTGTCTGTGTGTCCAGCTTGGTTTAGGCCTTTGAAACATTTCAAGGAGAATTGATATCTAGTGATTTCTTAATGTTAACTGGAGTAGGAAATAAAGGGACTTTGTTGAAAAAAAAAGTCTGTTTGATATCTGGGACACTCACCCACTGTCTTTAAAAAGAAACCTATTAATTAACTTATTAAAAAAATACTTATTTTTGGCCAAACATTTTTCTAAATCTTCCAATTCTTGTAATCTATTTCAAATAGTTCCATCATCAAATTAAAAGGCAAACAGCAGCAAAAGGAAAAATACCTGAA
Source organism: Lasiurus borealis (assembly GCA_004026805.1). Lineage (NCBI taxonomy): Eukaryota > Metazoa > Chordata > Mammalia > Chiroptera > Vespertilionidae > Lasiurus > Lasiurus borealis. The sequence continues at coordinate 3,812 of PVJN01028262.1, read as the reverse complement.
ATAATAGAGTTCCTCATTCCTATTTTTATGATATTAAAAAAAGATATTCTTGCCTGTTCATTTTTCCAAATGGACTTTAGAATAACTTTGTCAGGCTCTGTGCCTAAAAAATATCCAATAAAATAATTAGAAATGCAGACACAGATTAATGTATATACATTTTATAGTATGTTTATTAACAGATTTGATGAATTAGCATTTGAGATAAATAAGATTAAATGCTGAACATGCATATGACCAAATGAATCATAACATTATGCAAAAATAAGAAATCAAGTAAGCCCCCTTCCAGAAGGGACAGGTGAACTCTCCATCCCCAACATAGGCCTCACCAAGCATAATCCAAAACGTTGACTGCTGCGTGTCTTCCCACCGTGATCAGGCCACAGGCTTTGTAAGAAGATTGCACACAGGACTATTCTCTGCTAAGTGGGGTTTCTTGGCTCAATCCAAACAGATAGATGATGTTCAGTGGACAAGAAAGAATAAGCAGATTTTGGATGACTTGGAGATGGTTGTGAGGTGGTTTGGTTAAGAAGATGTAATTATTTCGACAGCGATTTGATGAAACCAGCTTGGTAGAAATGTCTTTCCATGTCAGTACATTGACCCTGAAAGACTTCAGTGATGGGCCAGTACATGGGGCTGCCCAGAATTCCAGCTAATTATGGCTTCTTATTCCAGGGAGCATTTGTTGTCATGGTTTTGTTCATGTTTTGGATTTGTGGGAGGCATCTTTGCTGATAAATCAGCTCTTCAGAAGTCATTTAAAAGTGAATGGAACATTTACTTGACTGAGTCTTGATTCTCATACTCTGGCTTTTTCAGCTTTTTCAGGTTCAGCTTTTTCAGGCTTATTAACTTCTTAGTTATCTCTGTAAGCTTCACAAATAACTTCACAGTGAATGTAACACAAATTAACCTCAATTTCCTCATCTATAAAATGGGATAAATATATTGTCTGCCCAGATCACTGTTGTTGTGATGATAAAATAAACATTATGTATAGGAAAGTGCTATATAAATGTGATACTGCCATATCTCAATATTAGGTAGGATTTAGCATTCATCTGTAGATTCTCATGATATGCATGAAGATAGATATCTTTGAAAATATAAGGACTAGTCTTTTTTTGAATTTTGCTCTATCCGGGATAAAACAAGATTTCCACTAATCAGGATATTTGGTCAAAATAGCTGTCTTTACGTAGTGAGTGAAATTCTGGAGCCCTGTGATTTGTATCCAACATTGTTTTACCTCCATAGCTAAGACATGTTTTATTAGTCAGAGAAGGTAGAACCTTGAAAGTTCTTCCTTTTCACCACAAGGTGGTGCTAGTGTACCCAATAAAACAGTTTACCCCACAACTGAATCAAAAATCCTCTTCTTTCAGCCCTAATTTATGATCAGGATTTACAAACCCTTGTCATGACTTTACCTTTCCTAAGCCATCAATTCTTGTTTCTCTTTTAAGAATTCTCCTCCTATGAAATTACGTTTTCATTTTTTTTTTGAGAGTTATTTGCTTTAGTGATAAATCCATGTTTCCATTTTGAATTATTGACTCTAGATTTCATTAGGGGCCAGTGCTGGTCTTTCTTCAGTAGTATACAGTGAGACCCAGCCTTGGGCTTATTTGCAGAATGTCACCGCCAGGTTCTGCCTTTAAATGTTTTATGATGGATGGTCAAATGGGAGGAGGGTGTGAAGGCATTTTGTGGGTTGCTGAGATATTGCTCTGCGAGGGAGCTTTGCTTTCCAATCACTTTGGAGAACTGTGTGCCCATGGGCAAGTTACTTGACCTCTCTGAGTCTCAGTTTGTCTTCTTGAAAATGGTATTAATGTAACAGCATACAGATAGATGACAAAGCAGTTTTTTAATTTTTCTGTAAAATGGGATAGTAATAATAGTTACCTCTTAGGGTTGTAGCCCAAGTAAATTAGAGGAAACAAAATTTGTAAGCACAGTGCGTGGGACTTAGAGGGTGGGGTGCTCAGTGAACATTAGTGGTTGTCATGATCATTGAGGATGCCATCCAGTCTGTGCCTGGAGTTGGGGGTTAGGCTGGAGGGCCCTACTCTTCCATTAACTCTTCATGGTGGCTCATTACTGTTGCTCTGCCCATGCATGAGGATCGTCATAACTACGTTTGAAGTGGTAGGCTGTTGCTCCTTTCCCTTTTCTACTCCTTTTTGTTTTTTGTTTTACTTAAAGGGAGAATAAATTATTTCCACTTAAATCTCCCATCCCCCCACCTTTAGGGATTGAATTTGCGTTTCTATAAAAAGACCAGAATAAGAAGATAGGAGACCTAGTTTTCCTCCTACACTGCTGTGAAGGAGCCCCATGAGATTAAAGAGAGCTGGCCTGGAAGCCAGGGGACTCTAGATCTAGAGACTTGGAAATACAATTTTTTAAAATTTAATGACTGACATCCTCTGATTTGAGGACTCTTTAAAAATGGGACTGATAGTATTGTTTCCTTCTTATCAGACAAGGTTGTTATGAAGGTAAAAGTGAACATGAATCCTAGGAATGAAAATGTGTTCCAGATGTCAATATTAAAAATAGAGATTATTAGGTATATGATGATGCATGTGTGTATATTGGGTGAAAAAGTTCATGCTTTTATATGTATATTGGGTGGAAAAGAATGATGATTGGACAAAATATGATTTGACCTAGAGCGGGTTTCAACTATAAAATCAGGAAGCGAGAGTATTATATATTTCTTTCATATTCTCTCTCACTCACATACGTGCATACTACCCCCACCACACACACCCTAGTTCCAGTTTAAAATATAGGACAATTATTTGTCCCAATGGAGTTGAAAATGGAACAAACAGTAAAATATGGGTCACTCCCAACTGTGTTTGGGATATCTAGTGATTTTGCCTTTGGGGGAACACGAACATCATTTTCTAGGGCAGGTTCCAACCCCTGGCCTTTCCTTAAAAACTCTAGTGGAGCTAAACCTTCCTGCACGTGAGTGGGGATAGGGTATAGGCAGAAAGAAGGTAAAGAGCATGTCACTGAATATGCAAGGAAGGGGGAAAGAGAGAAAGAGAAGAGGAAGACAGAGAAGGGATAAAGAAGGGGTCCTCCCTTAGTTCAGAATGAAGGGAATTACCAGCTATGTGTTTATATGTGGGGTAGAGAAAAAACTGGAAGTCTTGGAGAGTTAGGAGAACCAGGGCTGGAATTCCAGCTGCACTGCTAGCTGACTCTGTGACTCTAAGTCATTGATTTAACTACTCTATCAGTTTCCTTAATTCAAAGGTGGGATTAACTATATATCTCTCTGCATGGTTGTAGTTAGTTGAACAGGAGAAACTGTCCAATATTAATGTGTGCATGTGTGTTCCTTTTTTAATGAAAAAAATTAATGTTGACATTATTACAGGTGTCACCCCTCCCCACTTTGCCCACTCCCAGCCACCCCTGCATCCCCCTCCCTTGGCCTTCACTAAACTGTTGTTGAGTCCATGAGCTATGCATACATGTTCTTTAGCTAATCCCTTCACCTTCTTTATTCAGCCACCCCTCTCCCCTCCCCTAAGGAGATGCCTGCCTGCTCCTTCAAAGCCTTTTCTGTTGAGGCCTAGCTGATTGTTCAGTATTGTCATATGCAAACATTCCATTGAGAGCATTCATCATTGTCAAAACTGTGCAACAGAATGGCTCCAAGGACAATATTCTCCAGACCCCCTTTCAAGCTAACTTTGAAACATAATCAATACTACCTGAGGGAAGGTTTTCAAGCAGACACAAATAGAATCACATACCCATTAGTTCCCATTTCACCA
>PVJN01028261.1:0-27615 GCA_004026805.1 Lasiurus borealis | reverse complement strand
CCATACTCATTAGGAAAATGTACTTGTCTGGGAAAGTTTGTTCTTTTCAGGAGGGAGGTGCAGGTGAAGGGCCCACTAGACATGGTTTTTAGAAGATTACCTGTACAAGTTCATGCCCAGCACCTTTACAGGTGAGAGTCTCTAAAAGGGAAATTGGATCAGAACAGCCTTAGAGGCTGAGGAGGAAGGGCTGCAGTAGACAGGAAGAGAGAAGCATGTTCCTGAAGAATGACAAAGAGCAGTTGCTAGGCGTGAAGGAAGAAGAGAAGGGATGGTGGGTTATCTCTGAACTCATTCTGCGTCCCATCTCTCTGCTGCAGTCGGGTGGCTTCATGGACATGTTTGGGATGATGAACGACATGATCGGAAACATGGTGAGACTCCTGTTTCATCCCCTGGCACTACCCTGAGTCCTCAGAGGAGTGGGGAAGAGTGATAGAGAAGGGGTCAAGCTGGGTAAAGAAACTGAACCCCGAGAGCCCTGGGTTCTGGTGTCTGCTCTCATGCCTGCGTGCCAAGCAGCAGCAGCACTCTTGTGAAAGATGCAGTTAAGGCTCAATCTCTTAAAGTCCTCTTTTATTTATTTTAAAAATATGTTTAGGTATATTGATTTTAGAGAGAGAGGAAGGAAGAGAGGAAAAGAGAGAAACCTCAGTGGGCTGCCTCTTGCACATCTCTCCACTGGGGATCAAGCCTGCAACCTGGGCCTGGGTCCTGCCTGGGAGTCCAACTGGCGACCTCTTGGTTCATGGATCAATGCCCAACCGTTGAGCCACACTGGCCAGGCGGAACTTTTTTATTGTTGCACTCAGAGGAATGTGGGGGTAATGATGAGTCCTGACATTTTCTTGTTTTCACACTTTGTGAAAGATATGAGCAAGAACAGGCAGTTTATGGGTGGGATCCTCTCTCCAGAGCCCCTCCCCCTCAGTCCCACTGGATCCTTTCCTTCTCAGGAACACATGACTGCTGGAGGCAACTGCCAGACCTTCTCCTCCTCCACGGTCATCTCCTACTCCAATACGGGCGACGGCGCCCCCAAGGTCTACCAGGAGACGTCAGAGATGCGCTCGGCGCCAGGCGGGGTGAGTCGCAGCGCTTTTCCTCTCAGAAGGCAGGATTTGAGTGGCAGCCACAGAAACCCTGCCTTCTTTTTTCAGGACTGGGTGGTGGGTGGTTTGTCTGTCCCACGCTGGCGCAGCCTGGGCTTTGAATGTGCCGTGTCCTGCCTCCCCCCAGATCCGGGAGACTCGGAGGACTGTGCGGGACTCGGACAGTGGACTAGAGCAGATGTCCATTGGACATCACATCCGAGATCGAGCTCATATCCTCCAGCGCTCCCGAAACCACCGCACAGGGGACCAGGAAGAGCGGCAGGACTACATCAACCTGGATGAAAGTGAGCCTTCCTTGCTGCCCATCACCTTTCCAGCTTCTCTCCCAGCAGCCCCTCGTCCACTTTATATGAACTAGGAGATACCAGCTTTTTCTTCCTATAGCCATAGATATTTTTTGGGGGCAAAATATGGTGAGCCCCATATTCCTTTCATTTATTTTTTTTTACATTTTTATTGATCTCAGAGAGGACAGGAGAGATAATGATAGAGACATCATGGATGAGAGGGAATCATCCACAGGCTGCCTCCTATGTGCTTCCCATTGGGGAGCGTGCTTGCAACTCAGGCATGTGTCCTGACTGGGAATTGAACCGTGACCTCCTGGTTCATAGGTTGATGCTCAACCACTGAGTCACACCTGCCGGGTGATGGTGAGCCCTATATTCTTACCTCACTTGGAGCCTTGTCAGCTTTGGGGCTGAGTCAGGTCACCAGGGAGGGGCAAACTCTGTCACCTAAGTGAGAGATTGATAGTAATCTACCCTCTCCATCTGGAACCATTTTTGTATTTCTATTTCTCTCTTTTTTTAAATCAACAAATATTTATCAAATACTTATTGTGTGCTTGGCACTCTGCTCCTTAAGTAAATAATTATCCCATTCCTGATTTCCTTCTCCAGTGGTCATGCCTTAGGCCTGCTAGTGGCTTCTAGGAATCACATGGAACCAAAAATTGCTAAATAAACCTGCCCTCCCACACACATCCCCATCCCCCTGCTCTCAGCCTTCACGGCAGTTTCAGTCCTAGCAGCCTGCGGCTCACTCTTGCATCTCCCTCTGGAAGCCAGGCTGTGCACAGATGGTGTCTGGTCTCTGTCCTCTTCAGGTGAGGCCGCAGCATTCGATGATGAATGGCGGAGAGAGACCTCCCGATTCCGGCAGCAGCGCCCTCTGGAATTTCGAAGGCATGAGGCTTCAGGGGGTGGGGGCCGAAGGACCGAGGGGCCTCCCCGTCTGGCCATACAGGCACCTGAGGACTCCCCCTCCCGACAGTCCCGCCGCTATGACTGGTGAGGGCCCTGGGCCCTCAGTCTCTCTTGTAAGTATTTGCGGGGGAGGACTGTAAGATGCCAAGCGCAGGAGGGAGGTTGGGGAGGGTACCTATGCACGTTACTCAGCATCAGTCCAGGTGCCTAGCAAACACTGCCTTTGATAGAAGTTTTAGTTGCTACAGAAAGAACTCGCACCTGAAGAGGGATTAAACCCCAACTCCTGGCTTTTATCATTTGTCTTCTTTTTGACTTGTACTCATCTCTCTCCCCCTCTAGGTACAGGCTGAGAGGCTGACAGATCATCCCCCGATATAACGTTTTCCTCTCCAACTCCCACTCCCACTCCCACTTTAATATTAAATTAACAGGCAAACTGGCCCCCCACTCTCCCTGGAGTCTCAGGGAGAACCTTTCACTGCCTCCTTTATCTACATTTTCCTTCTTTAATTCCCTTCCCACAGTGACTCCACATCTCCTGTATCCACTAACTTGATTTTTCATTTTGCTGCTCCATCTTTGAACCTCCTCACCTTCCCCATGCTACCCCTACCATACATTGAAGGCTTTTGTGGGGAGCTCTGGGTTTAGGGGCCTCCTCCCTCCCCCAGCTACCTTGGATCTTTGCCCACCTCCTTCTCAGATCCCCTGCTGCAGGGGTCATAGCCCTCATTCAAGGCTGTGTGTGGAGAGAGAGGACTGGTTCTCAACCCCTTCTCCCTTCCCACCTCCTACACATCACAAAAATCTTCCCTGTGTCCTCTACCTTTATTTTTTGTTTGTGCAACTTGTAACTAGGTGATTACGGAATAAAGGAGAATGGGGAAAAAACGAAGTGGCATTCTGGCTTTCCTTTTAATCTTTTCCCTATTCAATTTCAACCCTCTTGTCTCCTCATCATCATCTCCTTTCTTCTGTCTTCATGTGTGGCCTTCATAACTCAAGTTCAGTCCCAGTGCCTCAGTGGTAGTGACATTGGGACTGGCAGATGAGAAGCAGCAATGGGACCCAGCTGGGCTGGATGAAATGTAAGCAGCTGTCGTCCCTTGCTTTTGCTGTCAATTCATTGGTCAGGGGGACTGTAGGGCATATCTCATAGGTGCTTAGGAATTTGCTGCCCCCTGTCCCTAGGCACAGTCTCTCCCATGGACTGTGGGTGGGAACACATGTGGTACAGAGCAGGAAGGAGTCCAGATAACCCTACGCAGGCCTTCAAGTGGGAGGAACTCTGGGGTCAGCAACATTCCACCATACATTCTTCAAACCCTCCACGGCCAGTTGCTGAGAATTTGAGCCCAGTGAAGGAGACCGGAGGGGAAAGCGAACCTGGAACCTGAGCAGTACTGGAAGGGCATGAAGTGCTCAAATTTCTCAAGACATTCACTCTGCTTGACCTCACTCAGGCAAATGGGTCACTCTGTTTCTCCTCGGACCTATTAATGATGACAAATGCTTGAATGAGTCTGATGATGGTTTCCTCTAATTAAATCTTCAGTTCTTTCCAGTTGGTCAGCAAGGGCAAAATATCCATCAATAACCACCCAAATTTCAAGGCTCTGAGTCCTTTCAACAAAGGGAGGTTTTAATGGATAAATAGGTTCAAGAGGATTTGTCTAGTTGCTCAATGAGCAGAGAGATGCTCTTGAGCTCAACAACCAAACACTGGCTTTGTAGTCCAAGGCAGGTGTTAAATCTTATTAAATAGGGTTGGTGAAGAGGCATGACCAGGGCCAAGGGAACTAATTCAGTGACTAGAAGAATCTAAGAATGTTCAGTTGTTTGAGTATCATCCTGTGCACTGGAAGGTCACCGGTTTGATTCTGGTCAGGGCACATGCCCAGTTTGTGGATTTGGTCCCAGTTGGGGTACATACAGGAGGCAACTGATTTATTTCTTACATTGATGTTTCTGTTTCTCTCTCTGGGTCTCTCCCTCTCCTTTTGATGTTTCTCCCTTTCCCTTTCTCTCTAGAAATAAAAATAAAAACAAAACACACCAGAACCCAAGAATTTCAGAAGTTAAACAGGTATAGCTAATCCAACCTCCACCTGGGTGCTGGGTGCTGAGTTATGGTTGATGGAACTCAGTGTCCACAGCCCTCAGCTTCAAGTGTAATCTGCTCTGTCCAGATAGACACATATTTACTTCCTCTAGCAGGGGGAGTAGACTTCTCAGTCTCCTGAGGAGGCAGTACATGGAAAAGCACTGGAGGTACAGAAGGAGCCCAGAGGCTGGGTCTTCAACTCAGCTCTGCCACCAACCTAGCCATGTGGTCTTGGGCAGATCATTCACTTCCCAGGACCTCGGCTGTGTAGGTTCCTTCTAGCTACAAAATATTAGGCTACAGTAGTGCCCAAGCTCATCCTGAATCTGTTCCAGTACCCACACATGGGTGTAGTTCGGAGTGGGGGCTGTAGCAGGGCAAGGGTTGCCCTTAATTACATCTAGGTGAGTCACAAGCTCCCATTTGTGTTCTGGCTTTCAGACACAGGAACTAATTTTCACTCCAGCTCCCTGCTCTTGGGTGAGGTCTTCCCTTCAACCCAACACTTATTCCTCAGGCTTGACCCTCTAATTCTCAGCAGTGGTATGTTGTTCCAGCACTTATCTACAACTCAGGGGAAGATTCATCTCTCAACATCAGTTCCCTGTTTTGTAAAATGTGCCTTTCTTAACACTGGTGGCAGTGGTGATGTGGACAGTAGAGAAAGCTTTTGATATAGTTTGAATGATTTCTCCCCAATTACTCTGTCTCAGTCTGGCTCCTTCAGTGCTCTCTCTGGTCCTCATCCTTCATTCCATCCACAGGACTCCTAAAATGCTTCCAGACACAACCAAACTCCCATCTTACTGGCCTTGAATCAGCCTCATGCCCTCCGTTCTCCCAGCTACCAACTATCATCTTTCACCTTGTCATCGATCAGTTCACAGACCAACAAGTAGAAACAAATATTTTGGGCCATTCTGATCCCACCCCACTTGCAGTTTGAGATTTCCCCTCTCTTGTGCTAACAAAGGGCTTCGGGTTCTAGTGACACCTTTTGCTCAATGATGCCTACTCAGTGCCCAAGTTATATAAACAGAATGAGGGCTGGTCTCCTAGCCCACATATTCCAGGCCATTTAACTTTATATACCCATCCTGCCCTTCAGCTCCCAGTCCTGGGAATGAGGCTGAAGGAGCAGCAAGAGTCAAGGCTTCCTTCTCTCAGGCCATTCCAGTTGGGCTAAGAACAAGAAAAAAGTAGCCTCCCCCTCTCTCTTCCTTAGACATCGCTGGGGGGCTTCAGACAGGAGAGGTGGGAGCCAGGTGAAGCCACACTAGAAGAGGAGAGAGGACGATAGGGACAGTTGGGCAGAGGAGGTTCTGAAAGATAAGAGAAGCAACCAAGGAGGGCACTGGGAGAAAAGACTTTGCAGAGCTGGTTCCCATAAGGAGCCTCCCCACTGGCCTGCATCCCAGAGAACCCGTGGGGGACATGGAGCTGCAGTGGCTGGAGGGAAGATCACCTAAATGGGTTGGGATGCAGAAGGCTGGCAGAGCTGCTGGAGAGGGTGAGCCTAAAGTCCCCCTGTGGGGTGCTGAGAGCTCTGAGCCTTCCCAGACTCCATGTCTCCTTAAATGGATTTCCAGGGACAAGGAGGAGCAGTGGTGCTTCCTGCTCGGGGCCCAGGTCCTTGTCCCTGAGGTGAGGTCACAATTCCTTGTCCTTCTCTGCCCTTTATGATTCTTCTCTTCATCCCAGAAGACTTTATCTTCTGGAGAATAGAGTGCTGCCCCAGCATCCATGCCATCCTCTTCATCCAGCCTGTCACCTGCCAACTGGAGAACTTACGGGTTCTGGACAATTATCCTTGAGATGTCTCCAGCCAGGATGTCAGCCACATGTCTGTGGGGTCTGAGGCCAAGGGCATTTGGATACATGAAGCCAGAGGAGGGGAGAGCAGGGAGCATGGGAAAAGGGTTAGAGATGTGGGACCGAGTCTCTAAAAGAGGGGGCAGAAATACCTTGGAAAAGTCAAAGTGACACGGGTGGAAAAAGGTTTGATGCAAGTAAGCAAAGCTAGGCTCTTAGAAAACTACTGGTGGAGACATCTCAAGGATAATTGTCCAGAACCTGTAAGTTCTCCAGTTGGCAGGTGACAGGCTAGATGAAGAGGATGGCATGGATGCTGGGGATCTGGGTGGGGGGTGGGTTTCAATTCACAGAGCATGTCGCAGGGAAGGACAGAAACTGATTCCCAATACAGATAGCCCTTGATTTATGCAAACTAAGTATATGATATAATTTCAGAGTTGAAAGAGACCTTAGAGATCATCTCTGTATGTTCCCAAATGTGGCAGCAGGTCAGAATTACCACCCTAGCCTACTAAAGCAGAATCTTGAGGCTGGAGAGGATTCCAAGGTAGCTTAGCAACAATTCGAGATATCCAAACCCCAGCTCCTATTTTACTGTGGGACAGAGGTCACTTGTTGAACATCATGTAGCTACGTAGTAGCACTGCAAGAGCCGGGACTCAAAATTCATATGGACACAAATGATACTAATATGCTGTACAGAATGATTCACAATGGGGCCTCCTTTAAATGGAAAGTTCCTCACTGATTTAAATGTTTAAAAAAATCTATATTAAAATTTACCTAACAGCTTAAGTGTTTAAAATGATGAATTGCCAGTAGCATAGTACTTGCTTTTTTAACCTTGTGTTTGTTTTTACATACTGTAAAGCTGCTGTGTGCACAGTTTCTAAATTTTAACACATAATAGATTTGGGTAAACCAACCCAATTAGGATCAAAACAGTCCCATTACCCCCAAACCCTCTCTTGCTGCTCTTTGTGGGCACACCCTTCCTCCAATCCTAACCCTTGGCAACCACTGATTTGTTCTCCATTGCTAGAGATTTGCCTTTCTAGAATGTCATATGATGAAGTCATATAGTATGTAACCTTTTGAGAGTGGCTCTTTCACTCGGCTTTATTTAGCCCTTAGATTCACTCATGATGTTGTATGTATTAATAGTTCAATCCTTTTTATTGCTGAGTGGTATTCTACTGGTTATTGTCTATTTAGCCATTCACCAGTTTTTGGCAGTTATGAAAAGGGTTGCTATAAACATTCCTCTACACGTTTTTCTGTGAATATATTTGTTTCTTTAGAATGAAATGGAGTGGGATTGGTAGATCATATGGTAAGTGTATATTTAACTTTATAAGAAAATGCCAAACTGTTTTCCTGAGTAGCTGCACCATTTTGTATTCCAAGAGTTCCAGTTGCTTTTCCTCCTTGCAAGCAGTTGATATTGTCAAGTACTTTATTTCACCCATTCAATTGGGTGTGTAGGTACTCTATTTATTCTAATAGATATCACATCATGATTTTAATTTGTATTTCCCTGATGACTAATGATGTTGAGCATCTTTTCATGTGCTTATTTGCCATCATTACAGTCTTGTTAATAAATTAAGTCAGCCATTTTTCAAAATTGGCTTGTTTATTTTCTTACCATTGAGTTTTTAGGGTTCTTTATATATTCTGGTTAGCTCTTTGTTAAACAGGGATTTACAAGAATTTTTCCCTATTTTTTAGCTTCTCTTTTCCTTTTCTTGACTTTTTCTCCCCCAAAGCAAAAGTTCTGAATTTTAATGAAATGCAACTTACCACTTTCTTCTCTTATCAATAACATTTTTGGTGTGGCATCTAAGAACACTGCTAATTCCAGAAACTAAGATTTTCTCCTATGTTATCTTCTAAAAGGTTTATAATTGTTTTATATTTACATCTTTCTCTCTTTGGGTGAGTTTTGGTAGCTTCTGGCTTTCAAAGAGTTGATTCATCTAACTCATTGAATTTATGTTTTTCATATTCCCTTAACTTTTTAATTTTTAAAATATATTTTTATTGATTTTAGAAGAGAGGGAATAATGGAGAGGGAGAGAAACATCAATGATGAGATAATCATTGATTGGCTGCCTCCTGCATGCTCTACTGGCCATATGCCCTTGACCAGAATTGAATTCAACACCCTTCAGTCCCTCGGGCTCTATCCACTGAGTCAAACCAACTAGGGCTTATTAACTTTTTAATATCTGTGGGTTTGTAGTGGTATCTCCTCTTTTATTCCTGATATTAGTAATTTATATCTTCCCTATTCTCTATCAGTATGGCTAGAGATTTATTAATTTTATTGATTATTTAATTAATTTATTTTTTAATATATTTTATTGATTTTTTCTACAGAGAGGAAGGGAGAGGGATAGAGAGCTAGAAACATTGATGAGAGAGAGACATCGATCAGCCGCCTCCTGCATGACCCCAACTGGGGATATGCCCGCAACCAAGGTACATGCCCTTGACCGGAATCAAACCCAGGACCCTTCAGTCCACAGACTGATGCTCTATCCACTGAGCCAAACAGGTCTTGGCTATTGATCATTTTAAATAATCAACTTTTGGCTTCATTGACTTTTTCTATTTTTGTTTCCAATTTCACTAATTGATGCTCTTGTTTTTCTTCTGCTTGCTTTGTGTTTATTTCTCCAGTCCTTTATATACCTTCTCAAGGTACAAATGTAGATTGTTGACTTCAGACTTTTCTTCTTTTCTAATATAAGCATTTGATACTATGATTTTTCACTTAATTATTGCTTTAGCTGCATCCAATATATTTTGGTATCCTATATAATAAAAGGCTAATATGCAAATTATCCCCTCAGGAGTTTGATCACTCGCTATGATGTGTGCTGACCACCAGGGGGTGGTGCAGAACATGGCAGGCAACCAGCTGTGGTGGTGATGGGTCACTGAGGGAGTGAGGGGAGGAGGAGGGGAGGCAGGGAACCTGATGGGTCCTGATATCAGGCCAGGCCTAGGGATCCTACTCTACCCGAATTTCATGCACTGGGACTCTTGTTTTATGTATTTCTTGTTAACAATATTTTCCAATTTCTCTTTGATCCATAGGTTTAGAAATGTGTTTAGTTCCCAAATATTTGAACCAGAGCTCCCTGCTAGCTGTTATTGATTTCTATTTATAATTCCATATGGTCAGAACACATCCTTTATATAACTTTGATTCTTTAAATTTGTTGAATTTTATGACACAGGACAGTATATCTCAGTAAATGTTCAATGTACACTTGAAAGTAAAAAGTATATTCTTCAGTGATGGGGGAGTGTTCTATAATTTTCGATTAGATTGGCTGATGGTATCATTCAGTTCTATATACTTCTTTATATTTGGTCTTTTTCTGTTTACTTATTCTTTTGATTACTAGGAAAAGAATTTGAAATTTTTAATTACAATTGTAATTTGCCCATTTTTTCTTTGACATCTATCAGTTTTTACACTATTTATTTAAAAATATATTTTTATTTATTTCAGAGAGGAAGGAAGAGGGAGAGAAGAAACATTAATAATGAAAGAGAATCATTGATTGGTTGCCTCCTGCAGGAACCCTTCTGACGATTGAGCCTGCAACCCAGGATGTGCCCTTACCAGTAATCAAACCTGTGACCTCTTGGTGCATGGGTTGATGCTCAACTGCTGAGCCACACCAGCTAGGCTGAACTTTATTGAATTGAGACGGAGAGTGAAACATTGATCTAATTAATACTCTTGTTTTTCTTCTGCTTGCTTCTTTCTTCTTATTATTTATGCGTTTATTGGTCACTTCTTATAGGTGCCCTGACTGGAGATCAAACCTGCAACATTGGTGTGTCAGGACAACACTCTAACCAACTGACCTATAAATTATGTACTCTAAAACAACAGGGCCCCCATCCTTTTACTTTTAACCCACCTATGTCACACTTAAAAATGGGTTTTCAAGGGCAGCATAGTTTATTTTTAAAATTCATTTTGATAATTTATCTTTGAAGTGTTGCATTTAGGCTATTTACATCTAATATCATTATTGTTTGCATTTATTTCTATAATTTTATTATTTGTTTCTGATTGGTACATTGCTCATAGTTCTACTATCTCTACTTTAAAAAAAATTATGTTTTTAAGTTGTTTCAGAGAAGAAGGGAGAGGGAGAAACAAACATCAAAGATGAGAGAATCATTGATCTCTCCTGCACACCCCAACTGGGGATCTTGAAACCTGGGTATGTGTTCTGACCAGGAATCAAATTGTGACCTCCTGGTTTATAAGGCAATGCTCAACCACTGAGCCACAATGGCTGAGCCAAATTTGTTTTTTTTAAAGCTATTTCTTCTAACAACTTTTCTATTTCACATTTTCTTCTCAACTTCTGGGACACTGTTGACATAAATGTTAGACCTTTTAGTATTGTCCCATAGGTTTCCGAAGTTCTGGTGTGGTTTGTTTAAACATATTTTTTGTCTGTTGTTTTAGAGTATAGAATTTATAATAATTTACCTTTAAACTCACTTGTTTCTCTAACTTCTCCTTTCTGCTAATAAACCTATCCAGTGACTATTTTATTTTGGTTATTTCTACTTTTCAGTTCAAAATGTCAACCAGTTCTTCTTTATATCTTCTACTTCTTGGCTGAAACTTCCTATCTTTCCATCTGTTTTAAGAAATTCTTCCTTCTTCCAATGTGGTTATATTAACTGTTGTGAAGTCTTTGCTTTCAATCCTAACACCTCTGCCATCTTGGGTTGGTTGTCTTTTCCCTGAAGACTTCTATTTTTTTAATAACAATCTTGCAAATTATCCATTCTTTTTTTTATTAATTTTTTAGAGATGAAGGGAGAGTTAGAAACATCGATGAGAGACATCAATCAGCTGCCTCTTGCATGTCCCCTATTGGGGATGTGCCCGCAACCAAGGTACATGCCCTTGACTGGAATCGAACCTGGGACCTTTCAGTCCACAGACCGACGCTCTATCCACTGAGCCAAACTGGTTTCGGCCCTGGAGACTTCTTTATATGCTGAGTAATTTTATATTGTATCCCGAATATTTTGTGTATTTATATTTACATCTTTCTCTCCTTGGGTGAGTTTTGGTAGCTTGTGGCTTTCAAAGAGTTGATTTATCTAAGTCATGACATTTCAAATATTGACTCTGGATCTTGTTAAAATCCTAAGGAGAATGTGTTTGTTTTTACAGGCAATTAATTAGGTTGGGTTCAGGCAGCAACTTTCCTTCTTTGCATTGTGGTTCCATTATCAGTTTAAATTTTGTGGTGGTATTTTGGATCAGCCCTACCTGTGTTCCTTCACCCAGTGGCCAGTCAGACTTGGACAGTGGTCCATCCTGTAGCTCAGTTCACAAAGCTTTGGCAAACTATTTAGAGTCAGATCCATGCTTGTGCAACTCAGAGGTAAGCACAGGAGTTAACACATAATTCTGGGGACTGTTCTCTTGTCTTCCTCCTATGACCTTTCTGACACTTTCTGGTTCTCTGGGGGCTTTCCATCCCAATCCTCTGACCAAAAGTTGGGATTTTATTTTCTCCAGTCTGCTAGGCATTTCCCACTATGTCTGGGCTAAGCTTCAAGAGAACAGAGGGAAAAAAAAAAAAAAGCAGAGGGCATCTGACTCACACTTGTGGGACCACAACTCTTCTGGTCAGATATGGATTCTCCTCTGAGAATTTTAAGTGCCTGCTCAGCCACTCTTGCTGTCACTGTTGCAGCTATCACCACCATGGTGTGCTTGGGGCTGGAGGTAGAAGAAAGGGAAAAAAGAAAATGGGGTTTCACCAATCTAACTCTTAGGAGTCCCTTTCTGCTCCTCAGACCTGCAATAGAGGGCTCCAAGAAGAGTTCTTTCAGTTCACATCTGATGTCCATCTCAGGTTTTGGCCGCCTTTGAGTCAATTTTGGATGATACTGGAGGAGGAGAATGGTGAACTCACCATTTTTTAGTGGAACTTTGAATTTTAGTTTTTCTCCCTGCTACCATTTACTTCTCTGAGATCTCAGCTGCTCCATGCATTTAGGAGCATGGGAGACAGGGTGCGGTGTGCCTTCTCCACTTGTAATTTGTGTAACCCTGGGAAAATTACGTAACATCTTCATACCTCTTTTGTTATCTTGAGCTATGGGTAATCATACAATTTCAGAAGGTCCTTGTATAAATTAAGTGTTTAAATACATAAAGCACTTAGGATACTGCTTGATTATAGTAAACACTTATAAATACTAACTTATATTATTAGCAATTATCATTGAAAGATAATTGTTATTCACCTTACTGATGCTCTAATGGAGGCTACCTGGATGGACTCTGACCAAGTCAGCAGGAAATGAGGTCCTCAGTCCATCCACCTCTGAAGCAGTGAATCCTGCTGACAGTCACTGAGCATGCTTGGAACCAAGTCCTTCCCATTGGAAACTTGAAATATGGCCCTAGTGAGTACTGTTTGTAGCCTTTGAGAGACCCTAAAGCAGAAAACCCAGCTCAGTTGTGCCAAATATCAAAACAGAGAAACTGAGTTAATAAATATGTGGTTTTAAGCCAAGTTTTGGAATAATTTCTACACAGTAGTATATAACTAATACACTGCCTAGATTTGTCTCTCTAAACGCCTTTCTTTTCACTCATGTTGGAAGATGCAGCTAAGTGGAGAATTTCTTCTTTAACAGGATTTCACAAAACACCTGCCTGTAGACCTTGTCTCTGTTTTTCTTGTGCATAAGGATAGGAACCAGGTCTAAACGCCATTTTTAGCTTCAGAGACTTTGGTTTAATCTTTTAAGTGTCATCTGTTTTATGTGCATGAACTCTGAATTCTCATGAAAGCAAGTTCTCTTCCTCCTCTTACCATAGTGGTCTAGCCCCCAGATCATTTAAGGTTGCTGTACGTTAGGGATGAACGTGTGAGAGTGCGCGAATGGTCATAAGACTCTTGGTTGGCAAGATTTTCCTGGTGCCCAGGCTTAGTTATACATGGAATCCCTAAATCCTGAACCAAATTTCATGCTCAAAAACTGAGTCCACAAACACTCTACTCCCTCTTCTCCATGCCTTCCTTGGTAGCCAAGAGCCCATCTTTGCAAATCAAAGACAAATTGCAGTTGCATGCCCTTGGGCTGTGAAGGGTCCCCTTCCTTCTTTGGATATTTAGGCAGGCAGTCCCAGCACAGCACACACTACATTCTAGAGCCATCCACTAAAGGATGGAGCTAGAGAGGTCAGGAAGTTATGGAGCCATTAGCTGCAACCAGCTTGCAGGAAAACGTGTAAGTTCAGGAGAAAAACGGGCATGGGCAAAGGAAGGGGACACAGGTTTAAAGCACTAGGAATGAGCAACTTCTAGACATTAAGTGTTTAAATACATAAGGAAGAAAGGGTTTATTTCAGAGGTAGAGACTGAGAATCAAGATGCAACAGACTTAATATGCTTGTCTAGGGAAAAGCTAAAGTGAGAAGCCAGGAGTGTCAAGTCCTGAAGGAGGGCTCTTTGGACTGGTCTCATTAAATCTCCATAGCTTATCCAGCTCACTTTAATAAAATAAAAATAAAAAACAAAAAAACCCCTCAGAATTCCATCCCACTTTGTAGGTCTGTGACAGACACCTTTAGGACCAAGAGTGGTCTGTCCTAAATCTCCATCTAGAAAATAGCACAAGATCTGGGACTCTCAGGAAGCAACTGCTTCACATGCAAGTGTGTGTATGTGTGTGTGAGAGAGAGGGGGAGCGAGGAGGGGCAATCAACCCTTATACTAGAGCTTCCCAATTCCAGGGAGTACGCAGCAGTGCACTAGGCCAAGACCAGTCCTCTCAACACAAAGCTAGGGAAGCTCTGCCTTGGAGGGAGGACAAGGGCCTGACTGCTGCTTCTTACTGCAGACCTGAGAGCTCTGTGGTTCTGGTGCAAAAACTGAAGCGTACTGTCAATCTTCCCCTTAAAATTACTTAAGGTGGAAGGAAACAGGCTGAACTGCAGCTCCTTGAGGACAGTGATCACCACTTGGCATCTCCAGCCTGTGACATGTTGGTGCTCACGAAGTATCTGCTGCTTCAGAACGAATGCTGAGATACTGAGCAATCTGTCCAAAGTCATGTAGGCCATGTCTCAGCACAAAGTATCTGGTTCTCTTCATTTTCCAGCTCCATGCTGTAGAGTGGACTGGGAACGAATATTCTTCCCATCCACAAATAACAAAGACAGAAGATACCCAGTTCAGGGCATGCTTGCCGGTAAGACTTCTCATAGATTTATTTCTGTGTTATGTTATATATAGATATAGATATATATGTATATATATATATACTTTTCTTTTTTTAATAATACAATCTATATCCCCTTTCCTTCTCCATAGAACTCACAAAAAGGAAGTATAAATTCTTCCAGGTTTGCCATCAGGCTTTCTAAGAGAGCCAGGGCCAAGCAACAACTCTCTCTCAACATCTTGAGAAACAGCCGCCCTTCTTAGGCTCCGGGGTCATTGAAGCGGCAGCATTCCCAGGACCCAAGGGGAGGTGAAAAGAAATGACAAAATTCTAGGATGAAAGTGTCCAGTGACTCCTCGAATGGCAGACTAGCTCCCAGAGCTTTCGGGGTGGGAGCAGAGATGGGAGCCCTATGGCTCTGCAGGTGCTGCCCAGATAGGCCGGGGGTAGGGAGCAGGAACCAGGGATTCGTCATGCAGGGGTGGGGTGGTAGGACAAGGATCACATGTGGGTTTATTGGAGACCAGCAGCCCCACCTACTCAATGACATCTAATAAACAAGGGCAGTGCTGTCTCTTAAAAATTCAGGAGAGAGAACAGGGTAGGGAAGGGGAGGGGGACGATGGGACACATAAGAAAGTCACATAAAACAAGAAGTACCAACAAAACATGACTTGTACTTGCCTCCTCCCTAGAGAAGGTGTGATCTATGCTTGGGGGTAGGGGAGAGAAGAGAGATGAAAGGTCATGAACCTAGAATTATCAGCTGGCCAGGGGCACAGGAAGGCTCTTTGAGGACTCCTAAGGGGCAGGCAGGCAGCTGGGACCCTGTATCCCCAGGGGAAAAAAGCGACAGTCCCTTCAGTTCGACTTGGACCAAATCTTGGCGCTCCCTCGGAGCCTGGCAAGGAGAAGAAAGAGAGAGAAGCTGCAAGGAATCCCCTAATCCCTGAAGGTTCCCCCCATTCCCTGCCCCCTGCAAATGACTACAGGGAGTGAAGGCAGCCAGGTCTCTGAAGAAAAAGCAAGGCACCCCAGAAGCGAGCAATTCCTGGCACACTGGCTCACCCCTTGCCCTTTGAGGCTTTCTTGCTGGGCTGGCGCTGGTTGGTGCCAGCAGCTGGTTCTCTCAGTTCAGTTAGGTGTTGCTCGGGGTCCTGAGATGTGGCTGCGGCTGCTGCTGCTGTTGTAACTTTAATGGTTTTTTTAAGGTTGGCGACCTACCAGGATGAAAGGAGTGGGGGATAACAAGGAAGGTTCCAGAACCTGACAGTCCTGCCCACCTTGTTTGTCTGCTACAGCCACTGTCCAAACCCCTCTGGCATTTGACAGCTGGCCCCGGCTGAAGGAGCTTGGGTCTGTCTCACTCTCCTGCCAGCTCACCTCACTCTCAATCTGCTGCTTCAGGCCCAGCTGCTGCTCCTTGTGCTGGTTGGCACGGCTCACCTGCTCCTCAATGCCTGACAGCACTACCTCGCAGCCCACACACCTGCAGGAATCGGGAGAGAAATGTCAGCAGAAGAGAGCTGTGATCACAGACTCACTAAAAATAGACGCAGAAAGAACCCTAGATCCTGATATGCAAACCCTTGTCTGAGTTAGGAACTCTCACCAGGGCATCTGGAAACGACCTGCAACAATATTCCCAGGAGCCAGAAGGACACTCAGGTAGGATAAGAGAGAGGTATAAGGAAGTGGATGGAGTGATGTGCAAGATGGGAGTAAGAACTCAAAACCAAAATGGGATAGGGGCTGCTAAAGAGAAAAAAGGTGTGCTAATGAACTAAAGACAAGGACACAAAGAGAAAGCGGAAGCGGAAGAGGCCCAGGGCCTGTGGACAGGGCTGCTAACAGACTAATGGCTGAATTAGTCTAAAAGACTAAGGTAACCAACCTCCCAGCGAGGATCCTCTTGAGTACAATTCATCTTTCCCTCCCCCGATTATGACACTAAGGACACCATCTCCTGTCTTGCCTCCCGAGCCCCTCCCCCCATCTTCTCTGAGAAGGAATGAGCTCATTTCCCTTCATCCTCTTGAATTCCACCTCTGCAGCCCAGCCCCCACTCCGCAAAGCACCTCTCCCTTGCGTGGGGTGGAAGAGAAGGGACAGTGCCAGGACACAGGTCTCACCACTCCTGTAGGGTTCGGGCAATGGCACTGAGGTCCTGGCGCTGGATGTCCCGTCCAATGCTGTAGTCAACCTCCAACCGCTGATTGCGCTGGTCCAGGGAGCCACGGAGCACGTCGGCATACACAGCCTCTATGACAAGGTCTTCCAGCTGCCGCACGTTCCGCAGGGCCAGGGCCTCCAGCAACACTGCATATGGGATACACTGGAGCCGGGGAGGTCGGGCTGGGATTTGTGAGGTTCTGCCATAGAGAAGGACTTCCAAGACTCTTCACTCCTTTCCCCCGCCTAGGCTCACCTGCCTTCCCTCCACTCCTATTCCCAAATCATTTCTTCAAAAAGTTGGTTCTAACACAAAGTAAGTAAAAGTATTGCTGCCTGGAAAATAACAGCATGAGAAGGGCTATCGTCAATAAAATATACGACCTGTGCTCACCCTTACCTCTCACACCAGAGGAAGAAAGTGATTATCTGCCTGGGTGTTAATCCTCTGGCCAAGCTCAGGGTAGCGTACAGACCTGCTCAAGATCAGCTGAAGCTTAACGTAATGGAAGCATGTGGTGTGGGAGAGGTCTAGAGTTACTGGTACCATTTAAACTCGGCATACTTCCAAACAGGCTTCTCACAAAAGACAGCCTGATTTAAGTAAAATCATTAGAATAATGGGAGAATCTAGTAATGATTGCTAGAGTGCAAATGGACGGAAGGGGGATATTAAACAAAAAACAAACCTAATATGAAATACAGAAACACTTCTGGTTATATATTTCTTATTCTAACAATAGAAGTCTAGCACTTTATGGGAAGAGAGAGCCCTGTTCCCAGCTCTGAGAGTGGAGGCTGTCTGCCTGGGCCATTCTATAGTGGGAGGAGGGTGATCCTTGTAAAATAGTCAGTGGCATCCCAGTTGCTATTTTGACCTCACACACAAAAGATGTTTTACTTGGAACTTAAGTTGATTGAAAAATAAAAACAAAACAGACAACTAAAAGAAAAACAGTCTAAAAAGGCTGCAGATGATGGAATTTAGATACAGATCTGGGAAGAATGTGGAGGGGAAGACAGGAAGGAGCAACAGTGTATCAAAGGCTGTCCCAGTACAAATTCCCTTCAGATGGCCCTTGTGAAGGGACACACAAAAGGATGCTCTGTGGCTCACGACTGGGGGACTGCCACTCACCTTGACTTTGGCAGCTAGGGTGACGACAGACAGGTGTCGGAGCTTATTCTTCTGAGCCTCTGTGAGTGGGGGAAGATTCCGGGCTTCAGCTGGAAAAAAAAGGACAAAGTAGGAAATCCTGATTTCCTTTTTCTAGAAAGGCCTAGCCTCTGTCCCTTGCTTCCACCCCCCCCCCCAAGTTTTCTATGCCAATTCAGGTCTTGTAGGGATCTAAGTAGGATATCTCGGGAATTTCTCTTAAGTCCCTCCAGAAACTGCCCTTCTCCCACTCCCACTACTCCCGAGCTCCAGCACCTCTGGTTACCTAAGTAGTCAGCGTATGTCCCGTAAGCAAACACCGTGAGCAGGCGGAAAGTGGAAGCGAAGTCACTGTCAGCCAGCTGCAAGAATATGAGGGAAGAGATGACAGGAAGGGACTCCATTCACCCTCCTCCCAGCCTTACCCTGCTTTGAATCCCACTTTCTGGCCCCATCATTCCCTTCCATTAGCTCTCACGGCTCACTGAAAGGAACTCTGCCTCTCTGAGCACTCTCCCCATAGGAAGGCCTCATTTCCACCTCCAGGCCTTTGTTTATACTACCCTCCCACCTCCCACTACCATCACAATGCTCTCTGCCTCTACAGCCTCCAATTCCTACCCTAAATTCAGAGTTGAGAACATTCAGTGTTCAGTATTTCACACACACACCAGACATTGCAAATGGTGTTTTTCATTTTAGTGTGGATATCTGTAAATCTGATTCTCTTTAGTCTGCTATACTCTCTAATTCACCAGACTCCTGCCTCAGCCTCCTCATCTGACAGCTGCATGGCCGAGGCAGCCATGGGAATTTGTGGTCTCTGCTTCAGACCAGGCTTTCATCACCCAGGCCAGCCCACCCAGATCTCCTCTTTTCCTATCACTGGTCACTCATTCTGACAGACACTTAATCAAAACCTGTCGCCGAAACCGGTTTGGCTCAGTGGATAGAGCATCGATCTGTGGACTGAAGGGGTCCCAGGTTTGATTCCGGTCAAGGGCATGTACCTTGGTTGCATGCACATCCCCAATGGAGGGTATGCAGGAGGCAGCTAATCGATGTTTCTGACTCTATCTCTCTCCCTTCCTCTCTGTAAAAAAAAATCAATAAAATATATTAAAAAAACAAAACAAAAAAAACCTAAGATTGCCGAAACCAGTTTGGCTTAGCGGATGTCTGTGGACTGAAGGGTCCCAGCTTCGATTCCAGTCAAGGGCATGTACCTTGGTTGTAGGCACATCCGAAGTAGGGGGCATGCAAGAGACAGCTGATAGATGTCTCTCTCTCATCCGTTTCTCTCTATCCCTCTCCCTTCATCTCTGTAAATAAAAAAAAAAATATATTTAAAAACAAAACAAAAAATCTGCCTAAGAATATCTTTCACTTTCAACAAGATGACAGCCCAGTCTTTGGTAACCCTCTTAAGTCAAGCAAAGTTAAGCATCAGTATTTGTCTCTCAATAAACAACTTGCTAAATAGATGATTTGTATATGTATATCCATTCATTTGATCTCTAACTGAAATGTAAGCTTCAGAAGTAGTGTTGTCTTTTACTTCCCTGGCATTCCCAGACAGCCAGCAGAGTGCTAAACAGGCATCCGATACTTTTCCTCACCTTGATTGACTCTGCTTAGTTCCACTGCAGAGGAAAGCCGGCAAAGAAGACAGCCAGCTTTCTCTACACCACAGAGTAATCCCAAAAGGCTAAATCCACTGACTCAATCCCTGGCCATTGACAACTTAATTCACAGTTTGCCCACATACCACTGTCATAGCAGCTCAGGACTTGGGCTGGTTTCATACATCTTGGCAATCTACTCACTGTGGATTGTAAACTCTTAACTCTACCACTTCTGTGTGAACAGTTCTGTTTCTAGCACCTTGCCATATGTCTTTGGGGAAAATACGCTTTCTATATGATCAAGGTTAGGTGAATTTGCATATGGTGCAGGGGACAGGGGAGAGAAGAGGGTATGCCAATTTCACATTCATTCTTTCCTTCCATTTGTACCAGACTTTACACTTTCCAATAATCTCACCTGATTTCTACAGCAATGGTGAAGAGCAGTATCAGCTCTATTTTTTATTTATTTCTCTTTTCTATTTGTTGTTCCATTTATTTAGGCATTCATTGGTTGAGTCTTGTATTTGCCATGACCAGGGTTCAAACCCAAAACCATGGCATATTGGGACAAGCTCTAACCAGCTAAGCTACCCGGGGAGGGCACAGCTCCTTTTTCAAAAGAGAACACTGGGACCCTAAAATAAAAGTGACCTGATCAAGGTGACATGATTATTAAGAGCTATTACATTGATGGAGACAAGCTGGAATCTGGTCTTTTATTCTGAATAATACAGTGGTACCTGGAGATATAAGTTTAATTTGTTCCGTAACCTTGAGGCATGGGAAACTATGAGACACTCGAGTCGCGGTAAACTGGTGGGTCTAGTGAAGCCGGCCGATCTGCGCGATTACTCTTATCTCAACTGTTGCTTGTATTTCAAAGCAAAAATCGCTCGCTCGACGGCTCATATCTCAAAAATCTCGTATATTAGGGCACTCGTATCTCGAGGTACCACTGTATGCTCTTTTGTTTAAAAATAAAAAATACGCCCTAGCCAGTTTGATAGAGCATTGGTCTGAGGACTGAAGCATCCCAGGTTCAATTCCAGTCAAGCGCACATGCCCAGGTTGCGGGCAGCATGCAGGAGGCAGCCCATCAATGACTCTCATCACTGATGTTTCCATCTCTCTCTCTCCCCTCTTCTCTAAAGTCAATAAATATATATTTGAAGAAGAAATAAAAAAATATATTGGGTTTCACAGATCATTCATCCTCAAAGGGAAACTAAGAGTTTACTTGTGCACATACTCCTGCAAGAGGCCAGTTAATCATCATCCTGATGTTGTTGTTCAATTGAACGGTTATGGGGCTGCAAAGTGAGACCTGCCCACCCATCTAATTCAAAGGTCAGGCCCACGCTTCCCTGTGGGCTATGCAGGCCAGGAACCCACCTCTCTAACATTAGGCATATCCAGCAGTTCCCCAAACACGTAGACACCAGGGGCCTCCAGCACCTGGTGGATGAGTGTGGCCAGCGCTGCCCCCTTGGCAGACTTGGCCAGGAGCAGAAACTGCTCCTGGTTCTGCCCTGTCACCTTCACCTCGGCACTCATGGCTGCACTGAGCTGGGGGGCCGTGGGCTCAGGATGGCAGGAGCTGCAAGGAAAGAGGATGTGAAGCTGGAGGTCCCCGGGCATTGGGAGGGTAAGAAGCACACGGGCTGGGGCTGACTGCCGAGGCGCAGAGCCCCTTCTGCCATGAGGAACCAGAGACGGAGCCGTCTAAACCTTGGATCGAGGAATCGTCAAATCCGACACACCTTGAAGGATGTCTGTCTGCCTGAGACAGGACTGCCACGCCCCGTCTGCCCGCCCCCCACATCCCTGGGCCTAACCCCAAACCCTACCACATACACCCCATTGAACCCCAAGGCACAGGATGCGGTGGGGGGAGGGGTGTCACATGGTGTCTACCCCGACAACGCTCCTTCTAATCCCCACGGTGCCCCGCCAGTGCCCCCCACACCACGTGACCTCACCCTCACGATCCTTCCACGTGGCTCCGCCCCCTCCCTTAAAGAGGCCGCTCCGAGGCTGTGGGCTCCCGCAGATTGTCGCGTCGTACCCTCGGCTAGATTCTGCGGGCGGCTACCTGAAGCTTCGCCTTCCAGATCACCGGGCGGGGCCGCCGCTCCGTCACCTCCGGCAGCTGTTCCGAGTCTTTCCTGCCACCTTCCCTCGGGGTCCCTCTGGCGGCTAAACTCTATGGCTGACTTCCGGCCGTACTTCCGCTCTTACCGGGCGGGTTTGGGGCGGGACGTGTCCCTTTCCCGCCTTCCGACTTGCTGAAGCGCCGGTGAGCGACGTAAGCGTCCTACGCTCTGATTGGTTGGTGAGGAAAGACTGACGGGCACCTTTTTTTTTCCCCTGCTTTGTTTCAATAAAACTTTATTGTGGGCCTTGGCGAGACGCTAAATGCAGAGGGAGCTTCTGGCCTCAGGCAGGTATCAAGCGATTGTGTTTAGCAAGTCTTGATCAGCCCTGGCGCGGGGGTTCAGTGTCCTCCCATACACCAAAGGCTTCTGGGTTTGAGAATTGGTAGGGGCACCTAAGGGAGGCAACCAATAAATGCATGAATAAGTGGAACACCCCTGGCCGGTGGGGTTCAATGGTTAGAGATAAGCCTGCAAACCAAAAAGTCGCTGGTTTGATTCCCTGGTTCCAGGGCAAGTACCTGGATTTCAGGTTGGATCCCCTCCCGCTCTGTGCAGGAGGCAACCAATCCTTGTGGTTCTTTCACTTCAGATGTTTGTCCCCATCTTCTCTCCCCCAACACATTCCCTCTTCTCCTTAAACTCTATTTAAAAACCAGTGGAAATCCCCAGCTGGTTTGGCTCCATGGATTGGGCCTCCACTTGCAGACTGAGGGGTCCTGGGCTGATCCCAGTCAGGGGTGCATGCCTGGGTTGTGCAGTCAGTCCCTGGTGGGGGGCATCAGGAGGCAGCCAATCAATGATTCTCATCATTGATGTTTCTCTCTCTCTTCCTTCCTCTCCGAAATCAATAAAAATATATATTAAAAAATAATAGAGCCGAGACCGGTTTGGCTCAGTGGATAGAGCTTCAGCTTGTGGACTGAAAGGTCCCAGGTTCAATTCCGGTCGGGGGCATGTACCTTGCTTGCAAGCACATCTCCAGTGTGGGGCGTGCAGGAGGTGGCTGACAATGTCTCTCTCATCGATGTTTCTGACTTTCTATCCCTCTCCCTTCCTCTCTGTGAAAAATCAATAAAATATATTTTTTAAAAATAATAGAAAAAATATACAAAAAAAAGAAAAAAATATACCTCGGGTAAGGATTAAAAACAAAGAAGTGGAACAAATTGATATGTTACTCTTCCTCTCTCTCTTACATCAATTTTAAAAAATTTTTAAATGTCATGATGGATGCTAGAATAGAAGCAACAAGTTCAATTAAGAGGCTACTGCATCCTGGCCAGGGTGGCTCAATGGTTTAGCTTTAACCTATGAATTGGGAGGTCATGATTGGATTCCTGGTCAGGGCACATGCCTTGGTTACAGGATTGATCCCCCAGTGTAAGACATGCAGAAGGCAGCCAATGGATTACTCTCTTTCATCATTAATGTTTCTATCTTTCTCTCCCTTTCCCTTTCTCTCTGAAATCAATTTTTAAACACACATACAACTTCCCTCCCTTGCAGGCCTGATGCCCCCCAATTGCCCTCCCCTGCTGACCATCTTGTGGTGGCCCTCTTGTGCCCACATGGGGTCAGTCATCTTTGACCACATGGTGGCAGCCATCTTGTATGTTGGAGTGACAGTCAATTTGCATATTACTCTTTTATTAGATAGTATATATATACAAAATTGCCCTGGCCAGTGTGTTTCTCAGTGATTAAATCATCCACCCTAGGACTGAAAGGTCACAGGTTCAATTTCCAATCAAGGACATGTACCTGGATTACAGGTTTCTCTCACATCTATATTTATCTCTCTTCCTCTCTCTCTGTCCTCACGTTCCTCTCTTTGAAAATTAATGGAAAAAATATCCCAAAATAATTTACATATCTATATATGAACAATAAACAACTAGATGATGAATAATTTTTAAAGTTACTACTTTCCCTAATATGAAAAATACCAAATACAAAACTATAAATGTAACAAAATATGTGTAAAACCTATATGCAGCAATTTATAATTTAGGATGAGACACTGCATATCTAACATAAGTGAAGAGATATTATCATGTTCATAGAGTAAAAGTCTCAATATCATGAGGAAGTAAATTCTCCCTAAAGTGATTATAGATTCAGGTCAATTCTAATCAAAATACCAGCAGGCTTTTTTGTGAATGTGTGGAACTGACAAACTGATTCTAAAATTTACATGGAAATGTAAAAAGCCAATAATAGCCTCTTAAAGATGAACAAGATGAAAAGAGTTGCTTTACCAGATACCAGGACATAATTGCAAAGCCTAATAATTAAGGTAGTATGGTATTTGCACAAGATAGATAGATAAATTGACCACTGGAACAAAATACATAGGCAGAAACAGATTTACAAATATAGAGACAGTTAATTTATGAGAGTTTGCACTTTTGAGCAGGAGAGAAAGGAAGCAGATTTCAATGTGCTGTGACAATTATCTATATGAAAAAAATAAAACAAACCCTTACCTTAAACCATATAAAAAACCATCCCCCACTATATGATATATTAAATGTAAAAGGAAGCCCAGCCAGCGTGGCCCAGTGGTTGAGCATCGACCTAAGAACCAGGAAGTCACGGTTCAATTCCCAATCAGGGCATATGCCTGGGTTTCGGGCTCCATCCCCGGGGGGTGGATATGTTCAGGAGGGCAGCCAGTCAATAATTCTCTCTTATCATTGATGTTTCTCTCTCTCTCCCTTCCTCTCTGAAATAAAAACAAAACAAATAAATAAAAACAAAACAAATAAACATAAAAGGCATATTAAAAGCCTTTTAGAAGATAATATAGAAAAATAAATACATGAATTCAGGATAAGGAAATATTTCATAAGAAATACTCAAGTACATAACCATAAAGAAAAAGATTGATACACTTGATACATTAAAATCAAGAACATCTGTTCATCAAAAGACAAGTCACAGAATAGAAGGAAGCGCTTATAACATATATAACTGGCAAAGGATGTGTTCAGGATGTATAAAGGACTTTTTCAAATGAATAGGAAAAAAATCCTAACAATAAAAATTATAAACGTGAATTAAAGATCTGAAATAGCACTTCACAAGAGGAAATCTACAAGGTCAATAAAATATGAAAAGGTGCTCAGCTTCATTAGTGATCAAGTTAAATCCATAATAAAGTACCACTGGATGCCCCCAGAATAGTCTAATGTCTGAAAATATTAAATGTTGATGAGAATATAGAACAAGAGAAACCCTGATATACAATTAATGGAAGTATAAGTAGTTAAATCACTTTGGAAAAGAGTTTAGCATTATCTAATAAAAAGGAATACACCCTATAATACACTAATTCCACTCCTATGTATTTAACAAATATATATACAGTAGTATTATTACATATATATACATATATATCTTCAAAAGCAGACAAAAGAAACTATTTTGTTAAATAATGTACACAAATATGAGTAAACTGTTAAGAAAAGCAAGGAAGTGATTTCTATGAAAGTCGGAATACTGCTTATCTCTGTGAGGAGGAAATGGTCTATGACAGAGAAAAAACATACAAATCCCTTTGAAATACTAGCCAGGTTCTTTTAGTTAGCCTGGATGGTGGTTACACAAGTATTCCCTCTACAGGTATTCTACATTTTATATTTATGTCTTTCTGTATTCATCGTTATGTGTTATACTTCACAATAAAAGTGGGCTTTACAAAGCATTTAGTTCAACACGCAGACATGACAAATCTCTTAACAGATTAGGAATAAAAGGGGACTTCCTTACCTTGATAAAAGTTATTTTATTATTATTTTAAATTTTTTTATTGATTTCAGAGAGGCAGGGAAAGGGAGAGAGAGAAATATCAATGATGAGAGAAAATTGTTGATCAGTTGCCTCCTGGACACCCCCTACCGGGATTAAGCCCACAACCTGGGCATGTGATTTGACCAGGGATCAAACTGTGACCTTCTGGTTCATAGTTCAACACTCAACCATTGAGCAACATCATCTGGGCTAAAAGTTATTTTTTTTTATATATATATTTTTATTGGCTTCAGAGAGGAAGGGAGAGGGAGAGAGAGAGAAACATCAATGATGAAAGAGAATCATTGATTGGCTACCTCCTGCACGCCCCATACTAGGGATCAAGCCCGCAACATGGGCATGTGCCCTGACCTGGAATCAAACCATTGACCTGGGTCAACGATCAAACGCTGAGCCACACCTGGCTGGGCTAACAGTTATTTATTTATTATTTTAAGTATGTTTTATTGATTTTTTTACAGAGAGGAAGGGAGAGTCAGAAACATCGATGAGAGACATTGATCAGTTGTCTCATCCACGCCCCCTACTGGGGATGTGCCCACAACCAAGGTACATGAATCGAACCTGGGACCCTTCAGTCTGCAGGCCTACGCTCTATCCACTGAGCCAAACTGGTTTCAGCTAAAAGTTATATTTTTTTTAAACTATAGCAAACACATTCTCACTGGGAAAACACTGGAAGTGTTTCCTTTAAAGCCAGGAACAAAAGAAAGATGCCAGCTATCACTACTTAAATTCACATTGTATTAAAGGCGATAGCCAGCACAAGAAAAGGAAATTAAAGCCATGATCTTGGAAAGGAAAAAGCAAACTGCTATGTTTGCAGATGATAGGATTGTAGAAAATTCAAAAAGTTTATAGAAAAATTATTATACAGAAGAGAGAGCTTATCAAGGTAGTTGGCTCTAAAATCATTATTGCAAATCAACTGCATTTCTATATACCAGCAAAACCAATTCAAAATGTAATCTTTAAAAATATCATTTACCATAACAGAAAAGCAATAAAGTATATAGTTTAGAAAGAAATAAAACAGGAGATGTACATTACCTGTATGCAGAAAATTATACAACTTCATTGAAAGACATTAAAGACCTAAATAAATGGATACCCTAAATCCATGACAAGAAGTTTCAATGTAAAAAAGATGTCAATTTGTCTTGGATTCAATGCAGCTACAACCAAAATCCCATTGAACTTGACAAATTGATTCTCAAATAGAGCAATGACGAAGAAGTGGCAAAATACTCCTGAAGAAGACTATATTAGCAAGGTGGTGTTTGCTCCAAGAGATAACTAGATCTATTTTAAATTTGGAGGATTTAAGAAAGTGTGTTATTGGTGCAGATTTTTAAAAGTTGATAGAAACAGATCATGTATATACGGAACTTTGATATATAACAGAATTAGCAAAGCAGATCAGGCAGAAAGGAGGGACTGTTTAATAAATGAGATTAGGAAAACCAATTTTCCATATTAAAAATGGATCCTAGTCCTGGGGAGGTAGCTCAGTTGGTTAGAGCATAGACTGGATATGCCAAAGTTGTGAGTGCGATCTCTGGTCAGGGCACATACAAGAAGCAACCAATAAGTGAATAAATAAGTGAAACAACAAATTGATGTTTCTCTTTCTCTCTCTTCACAAGATAAACAACCAATACTTTACAGTGTACTCGTGTTGGCCATGTTTTGGATATTGTGTTTTGTGTTCTCATATCACATCATGTGTACAAAACTCTCATCTGTGTCTCCTGCTTCTGGTGAGAAGAAAAAGGCAATTACTTGAGATGAAACTCAAGGTATTTGTCCAACTGTAGGCTAATGTAAGTTCTGAGCACATTTAAAGGTAGGCTAGGTCAAATTATGATGCTCTGCTGGATAGGTGTAGTAAATGCCTTTTATTTATGCCTTTTTAAAAAATTTATTTCAGAAACGAAGGGAGAGGGAGAGGGAGATAGAAACATTTATACTAATAAAAGGGTAATATGCAAATTGCTCAGGATGCCCTCACAGTTAACAACTGAACAGCAGACTGAGTGGGCTGATAAAGCCAGCAGGGGGATTAGAGAGGGTTGATGAAATGACTGAACAGCAGGATTCATGGGGCGACCAGGCCAGCAGGGTGGTTAATGAGAGGCAACCAGGTCAGCAGGGGGGCATTTGAGGGTGACCAAGGAGGCAAAGGGGGGCAATTAGGGGCAACT
>PVJN01028260.1:0-27374 GCA_004026805.1 Lasiurus borealis | reverse complement strand
GTCAACACTGTTACCTCATGTCCTTTTTTTGTGAGTTCCTCTAGAATGATCTTTATATTAAGCCAATGGCTCATGTCAACGGGCCATACCAGAACCTTTCCGCAGAATCCACAGCCAGCACTGCAGAGCTGCAGCAGCAGAACCGCCAAAGCCCACTTCTTAGATAACATGACAGCAGCTCCGCCACACACTGCTCTGCTGAGGTTTTAGGGTGTTTCTGCCTAGTGCAGAGACCAAATGGCAATAGAAACACAAAGTAAGTTAAAAATTAACTTTAAAAGGAAACATTTTTGTATTATATGCAAGGTTAATATTTATTGGGGGAATAAAACATAAATAAAAAAGATATTTGGAAACATTTTTTCAAATTCCAGATTGGAAATAAAGAAAACAAATAGAACCACCTAAAGTTAATCTCTCTCTGTCTCTCTCTGTCTCTCTCTCTCTCTGCCTTTCTCTCTCTCTCTCTCTCTCTCTCTCTCTCTCACACACACACACACACACACACACACACACACACACACACACCAACACCCATTCCACTCTGAATTTGAAGGTGGCAAGTGATTTTGGTGAAAACATTCCACATCATGTTCCCTATGTGAAATAGCAGATAATTTGCTTGGACACCTATGGATAGTGTTTTGATAAGAGTCTTATGATGAATACAGGGTGTTCAGAATTCCGGAGGAAAAACAATCCATTAGGAAATAGTTGGAAACAACTCTAGTAAGACAGATAACATATGAGGTGAGATGAAAGCCTTGGTAGGATCTAGGCAGAGGGTGGCAAAAGGACAGATTTCACAACGAATAGAGGAATGAAAAAAGTTTGTGTGTATTTCAGAAACCTTCCAATGGGTACGGATTGCTGAGAAAGTTGTTGGAAGTAGGTTATAGAAGAAAGTTAGATTGAAGTAGGAGGCAATAGGTAGTATAGAATGGTTTCAATTTTAATTTATAGGCAAAAGTTATTTACTCAAATTTTAAAGGAACATCACAAGATCAAATTTTCCCATTAGTAAACAATTCTGTCAGCTAATAGAATACATACAAAAACAAGAGTTTAAAAGAAGAGAAACTGATAAAAAATGTGTATTGATAATTTAAACATGAGACTATAATAGTCTGAAACGTGGATTAAAAATCATAAATTTGTATTTTTCAAGATGGTGGTGGAGTAGGTGGTCTTTCTCACACCTCCTTTAAGAACCAAATTGGAAATAACTCTAAATTAAGAAAACAATTATCCTAAATTACTAACTGAAGACTATGTGGAGGAGACTTTTAACATACAGTACATCTAAGATATACAAAATAGTGATTAAACACTTATAGAATTTATGATGTAATCACCCCTATAATTCTAGTGCCCATCTGACACCATACATCATGTATGTACTTAACAAAGGATACAGATGTTGTTATATTGATATTAGAAAATAATTTTAACTGAAAAAGCATTACCAAAAATAAAAGTCAATGAAAAATTAAATATTTCTAAATTTTTTATTCATTTGGAATTTATATAATTTTATGTAAATGAAACGATTACCATCTTAAACTATACTAATAAAAGCATAATATGCTAATTAGACCAGACAGCTGAATGACCTTCTGGTCATCATTCTGGATGTCCTTCAGGACAAAGCCCCAGTAGTGAGGGCCAAGGTTGAGGCAGTTGGCTGCACTCAAGCAGGCAGGTAAAGTGGTTAGTGGTGATCAGGCTGTCAGGGGAGAGTAGTTAGGGGTGATCAGGACAGGAGGTAGAACCAATTAGGGGCAATCAGACAGGTAGGCAGAGATGGTTAGGAGGTATCAGGCAAGCAGGCAGAGGAATTAGGGGAGATCAGGGAGGCTGGCAGGTGAGCAGTTAAAAGCCAGGGGTCCCAGGTTGCGAGAGGAATGTCCGACTGCTGGTTTAGGCCTGATCTTAAAGATTTACAAAGGGTCCTGGATTGGAGAGGGTGCAAGCCAGGCTGAAGGACCCCTCCCCCAAGCACAAATTTTATCCATTGGGCCTCTAGTCCTATATAATAAAAGGCTAATATGCAAATAGAGCAACCAACCAAACAACTGATCACCAGTGGCCATGCATGGAACATGGCAGGCATTGGCCATGACAGGATGGTGGAGTAGGTGAATGGGGGCACCAGGCCAAGGCACGGTGCCAATTGCTATCATTAGGGCAAGCCTCTGGTGGATACTGAAAACTTTTTGCTCCCATGCTTGGTTCCCAGTAGGGAGTGTGCAGGAGGCAGCTGAATGTTGTTTCTATCACTCTAATCTTCTCCTTCTTCTCTCACTAAAATAAATAAAAACATTAAAAAAAATAAAATAAACTATATATATATAAAGCTTAAGGGACTGGTTGATTGGTTGCTGTGACACACGTTGACCACCAGGGGATAGATATTCAACAGCACTGTGGTCCTGCCTGGTGCTTGCACCCGCTGCTGATGCAGTGTGCTGGCTCCATTTGATTGGCACCCTCAGCAGGTGCCAGTAGCAGCTGCCAGCTCTGATCACCATTCAGGGTTTCTCCACCTCCCACTGGTCCTGAGGGATGATGGGGGCCAGCAGTCACCTCTCACAACTGTTGCCGTACATGGCCCTGATCGCACCTGCTGACACCAGAGCCACCACTCGCACATGCTTACGTAACTGGCCTCACTTGCACCTGCTGCTGGTGCAGGCCCCAATCACTCAGTGCCATCAGCAAGTGAGAGCAGGGTGACAAGAGGGGCTGCTGGCAGAGAGGGGCCTGGGGGTCTCAGCTGGAGGATGGGCGGAGAACTGCCCCTGTGCTCACTGCATCCTCATAGCCCATAGCTCCTTTCTGGATGCATGAATTTAAGCCCTGGTCCCCGAGTATGGAATAATTATTATTTCAAACTACCTTCAACAAACGTATTGAATTGTTCATTGTGTCTGTAAGTAGCTAAAGTGATTCTGTGCCTTGTTTTATAAGAAGTGGGCATATACTACTGTATATATAGACACATATTTGGGAGAATGAAAATTCAGTAAGTCCCTTTACAGTACAGATTCTACATTTTCAAACCTATACTTGGAACCATATATCCATTATCAAAGACTAAAAGGAGAGTGAAAACAACCAGGTCAATCTTTAGGAGGCTGTGAGGTAAAGAGAATTAGCTACTGAAACCGAAGTCTTTCATAAATAGCTCAGTTCACAATAGGAAGCAATTAGATGTTGTTATATTTCTCAATCCAAGTAGGTTTTGATGATAAATTAGCTTAAACTGGATGAAAGCAAATGACTTCCATGTCTTTAGGTAAGAAGTGATGCTGATGCTGGATGGACAGTAAAACAAAGGAGCATCAGTGATCTCCCAAAATGAAGTAGGAGGATGAATCATTTTGTACAATTCTAACTTTTGAATAGTTTCTTTAGCAAAAGATAAAACTACAGAATTTTGCACCAAAATAATATTAAAATATTCTGAGTATTTGCAAACTAATATTAATATGGAAATAGACTACTTAATGTTCTTGTGTTCATGTATAATGTTTGAAACACAATTTAGCTAATTTTTTGGTATAACTTTGCAATTAGAGTAACAAATTAAAAAATATATTCATACGGCTTTATTTTTGTTTTGATACGTTTTTATGTTTGGCATGACATTTGTAACTCTTAACCAGGTAGTCACTTGAAAACAAATTTTGATCTGAGAAGCTAAATTGTGAAAAGTAAGGTTGTCACAGGAGGTAGTGACCCTTATGTCGCACTTCTTGCTGGAATGAAGTGGAGGAGTCCTATCTACCAGGCATATCAGCTTCAGGCCTCTGAACAACTACTCTCTTTTATTTTTCTTTCCTGTTTTAAAAAGCTCCCGGCAACAAAACAAAACACATTTTGTGACAACAAATGTAACAGTTGCCACATAGGCCAACAGGAACCCAGTCACATCCAGAGTGGTACTGGAACCAGGTGAGGTCATAGGAGGCTGGCTGCAGGTGTTTGGCTCCTTTGTGGCGCATGACAAACTCGATCCAGAAGACCGCTTGATCCAGAGGCTTTACTGGCTGGTCATGATGAATTCTTGATAATTTCATAGCATTCTCCTTATATCTAAAAAAGAAACTCAAAGATACTAACATTGAAAGTAAGTTAATTTGCTTACTAGTAAGCCAATCATTCCCATTCAGAGTTGCATTTTTTAAATTAAAAAATATGTTTATTGACAGGCCAGCATGGCTAAGTGATTGAGCCTTGACCCATGAACCAAGAGGTCACCATTTGATTCTGAGTCAGGACATATGCTCGGTTTGCTGTCTTGATCCCCAGTGTGAAGTGTGCAAAAGGCAGCTGATCAATGATTCTCACTCATTATTGATGTTTCTTTCTTTCCCTCTTCTTTCCTTTCTGAAATAAACATATATTTAAAAGATATACACAAAAAACTTTATGCCATGTGAAATAAGCTAGTTCCAAAAGATCATATGTTGTATGATATTGTATGATTCTGTTACTATGAAATGTCTAAAAGGACTAATCTATAGAGATAGAAAGTTGATCAATGTTTGCTTGGGTGAGGGAGATAGGAAGTGACTGCTAAGGCATATGATATGTCTTTTTGGAATGATAAAAATGTCCTAAGTTTATATTATAGTGGTAGTTTAATAACTTTGTAAGCATACTACATATATTTGAATTATGTAGTTTTAACATGTGAATTTTATGGTATGTAAGTAATATTTCATAAAATCTGTTTAAATGATTATAATAAAATGAGTTTTTGAGTGTAAAGATATTTATAGTTTTAGAAATTTTAGGTATTGAATTTATTTAGGTAAAGAAGTTATATTTTTTTAGTTTATCACTCTTCCTTTTATGTATTTTATCAGATTTAAGAAAATATGTCCTCATAATTATCTATATAACTTTATATTATTGGAGGAGAAAATTGTGCACTAGATGGCTCCCCATTGAATACATGTGATTAAAATGCAACTTTGAAATAAATGTGTAGTCAAAAATAAAAATAGATTTAAGATGGGTTAACTCATGTTAATAATGTCGAAATTAGCCTCTTAAAAATAGGATGAAACTAAGCTATACTATTGGCAAATAATCCATCCTATCATAGAAAGATGGAATATGCAAATTGACCGTCATACCACCATAAAGATGGCGGTGCCCAGTCCCCTCAGCCCCACTGGAGGTTACTATGGCAAGTGGACTGAGAAGGTTTTCAGCAAGTGTGAGAAGCAAGAGTAAGAAGTAAGGGTGAGAAGCAAGCCTTGGTGGGATCTAGGGAGAGCCGACAGGCTCAGGGCCCCTACTGCTTGGGGAGGCCCTTGGAGTTTGGTTCTGAAACCACAGGGACCCACTCCAGTGAGGGTTGGGGAGGAGGTGCCCCTGCTGCCCACACAGTGCCATGTCCCTGGTTAAGGAAGCAGTTCCAAGTCATAGCCACGTGGCCTGGCAGGCCTGTCTCACCACAGACCATCATGGTTGAGCTCTGTTGGAGGTGGCGAGCACCTCCAGAATCACTGTCTGTCCTTGGGATCATTGTCTGTCCCTGGAATGGCTGTGGACACCAATGGAGTAGGTGTGGGTTGAACATTTTAATAAAAATGGGATGCTGTTTCCTGCACTACTGTGCCCTGGTCCCCAGCAAGGAGAGGGCAGCAGGATTGTGGGAGGGGGGCATAGCCTTAGGACCCTGTTAGGAGGCACTGAGGCTCGGGAAGGACTGGCAGTAGAGGGCCTGGTTTTCGGGCTGACAACAAGACGGACCTGAGGTGACTCCAGTCACCATCACCCACGCAGTGCTGGGCCACAAGCCCTTACTCTGGAGCTCAGCCATAGGAGGTGTCGGACCAGGGATGTATTTCCTGTTATCTGGCTGGAAGTACAGAAGGCAGTAGAATTAGAGTCATAATTGTAATTTAATTTCTCCAAACTCAGAGCTATTTTCTTTCCAAATACATCAGGGGCCAGGAAATGTTCAAAGAATTAAGGAATCATTTACAAATCAGGAAGGGAAATCATAAATTGTATACTATTGCTACAAGTACAGTATTTCCTGATACTTAGAACATATACAATGTAATGTATTAGGTGCCTTCCTATTACATATAATATGCTCCTAGAGTAATACTGGTAGATATGTTATAGTTATAGCAGTATGTCATGTCCCATCTATACTAATAAAAGGGTAATATGCTAATTAGACCTGAGACCTTCCAGGAGACCTTCTGATTGTCCTTCCAGATAAAGCCATGGTGGTGGGGCCAAAACAGAAGAGGTTAGAGGTGATCAGGTCCGGAGGTGAGGGCAGTTGGGGGTGATCAGGCTGATGGGGAGGGAGAGTTGTGGGTGAGCAGGCCAGTAGGAGGACCAGTTGGGGATGAGCAGGTTTACAGGGGGGCAGGTGCAATTGGGGCAACCAGGCCAGCAGTGGGAGGGGGGGCAATTGGGGGTGAGAAGGCTGATGTGGTGGCAGTTGGAGGTGAGCAGGCCAGCAGGCAGAGTGGTTAGGGGCAATCAAGCAGGCAGGCAAGTGAGCAGTTAGAAGCCAGTGGTACAGGATTGCAAGAGGGATGTCTGACTTCTGGTTTAGGCCCAATCACACAGGGGATCCCAGATTGGATTGGGTAAAAGTCAGGCTGAGGAACCTCCCCCCACATGAATTTAGTACACTGGACCACTAGTGTATAAATTGTATTTATAAAAAACATGTGATACTTACTAAGGGTCATTAATGACAGTCTTCAATGCATTGAGCAAATCCTGTACTTGAAATAGAGGTGAAGTCCAGTTTGATAGCTGCCTCCTTGGTATTCATGTGAGCAATGTTATCAGGTTGATCCGCAAACATAGGAAGGCCCACCATAGGGATCCCATGATAGATCGCCTCATAGATGCCATTGGTTCCACCATGAGTTATAAAGACTTTGGTTTTTGGATGGCCTAGGATTGGGTGAATTTCAGCAAATTATGAGCTATACACCTTGGAAATAAAATGATAGTTGTGAAATAAAGGCACAGGCAGAGGCAATATATTTAGTAACAGATTGGTCTACAATTCAGACTGTATTAAAATGTCTTTCAGAACTCATAGGAAGAGGTACCTAAGTCTGATGGAGAGACAGTGAAGGCTTATATAGAAGAGTAGTGTGTTCTTTTGACTTGAAATGAACACAGGTTGCCAGTGGACAAAAGGAAAGAGAATATTCTGGATTGTAAAAAGTGTATGCCAAAAAAAAGTTGTGGTGCATGTTGAAATATGTTCTCAATAAAACAGTGAAGTCACAGTGTGATATGTAGCAGGCAATGGGATGGGGATGGCACCAGAATCAGAGGAAGGAAAAGCTATCCTAATAATAAAAACCCTGGGTCGAAATGACCAGTAAAGACTGAGGCTTGACCAACCCGAAATGTGGAAACTCAGCACTGACTGCTTTACTGCAGGTGTATTGCCCCAGTAATGACTGATGAGGGGGCTGCAAATCAGGGCCAGA
Source organism: Lasiurus borealis (assembly GCA_004026805.1). Taxonomy (NCBI): domain Eukaryota; kingdom Metazoa; phylum Chordata; class Mammalia; order Chiroptera; family Vespertilionidae; genus Lasiurus; species Lasiurus borealis. The sequence goes on along the minus strand of PVJN01028260.1, from coordinate 19,878 downwards.
GAGATGCCTGAAGAGAGAAGTAGGGACTGATCCATAGCCTCTGAGGCAGCTTTTGATCAGCACTTGCCTCTCTTTCTCTCTCAGTCTGGCCAGCAGCTGCACCTCTTTTCCTTTCTAGGCCTCCACTGGGGCTGCTGACTAGTGCCGCCTTTCTAATCAGGCCCCATTGATAGGGCCAGAGATGCTGACTGGCATAGGAACCAACCAATCAGAACCAAATATGGGTGCTGTGAAGAACCAAGGACTGCCTAGGAGGTAGAGCTTCTGATACTGATTGTCATAGACACTGACCAATCAGAACCAAATGTGGGTGCTGTGGGGAGCCAATGGGAATCGGGCCTAAACCAGTAGTCAGACATCCCCCAAGGTGTCTCCAAATGGAGAAGGTGCAGGCTGGGCTGAGGGAACCCCCCCTCTATGCAAGAATTTTGTACAGCTATCCTCTAGTATATTATAATGAAATATGGTATTTCTTCAGAAAGAGATATTAATTTTTTCCCAATGGATAATGGAGAGTCATTGGTAATAGAAGAGGTGCTGATATTTTTCAAGGACCCTTATACATCCTTACTGTGTGTTAAACAATTGGTGTAAGGAGAGAATTAGGAGGCAGAGTGACAATTGGGAAAATGTTGAGATATTATCTCTGAGAGGAATTACACATAAAATAAAGATCTTCTGTTTGTGGCCATAAGGAACATGGGTGTGTAAAATAAGATTCCAACTGTTATAGCTTATCCTATTCCCCTAGAACTAAGAAATAAATATTGGGAAGTTCATTTTTATTTTTGAGGTTTTAGTAAGAAATATTCAATACATTTTTATCCTATTGAACTGTTTTATCATCTTGGTTGACTTGCTATAGATTTCAGGGTTTTCCAGAATCTTACCAAGAATTTCATTCTGGGGGATCCATTTATAGAGCTGATTATCTGGCCCTAAGGTATCTGTTTTTTTGCCAAGGTATCTGGTTAGGGTGAATGAAGTAATGTATTACTTGAGTCAAACTGCAGAGTTATATCCTGCTAGAATTCTAAATAGGTTACAATATATCTAGTTAAACCTCTGACATATTACAGGTAAGTGAATGAGGACAAGACATGTGGATAATGAGAACCATTAAAACACTGATATAAGAGGCATATGTACTCTTATTGCAGATTACTTATTATATTTAGTCAGGTATGAATGTAATCATGATGTTTCACACTTTGGGGTTAGACAAATGAGATTATCAATGACCAATTCAAGTATATAAAAAATTTTAGATACTAATATAATTATAGTGCAAAACACATCAAATTAATAGTTTACACATTTAATTTATTTATTATTCTAGCTCTCATCATCTAGATTTAATGTTAACCTATTTATTTCTTTTCGAATGATGGGAAAGTAGTTTTCTTATATTCACTAATTTCATAAATTATCTTAGAGTTTTACATCATTTGTTTTACATCAATGCCGTTAGTTATTTGTTAGAATTAAATCATTCTGATATTTAATAGTTTATTATTAATAATAAATAATATCTGCTTAATGCATACGTTTAGCTTTGTTTAGTTTTCTATTTATTAATCATCACTTCTAAGTGGTAATTTTTACCCAAATCCAGTATTATCACTTTAACTAGGAAGGAAAATTTTCTTAAAATGTAGAAAAGAAAAGCCATTGGTGTCACGAGTGGGCAGGAGACAGACCCTCCCAACTGTGCCATTTCTAACTCCACTAAACCCCGGTTTCAGGCAAAACCCTGGGGACCCAGACTCATATGGACCTGGAGCACAAGGGAGCTTGAGGGACAGCAGACTAGAGGCACTGCAAGAGTGCATGAGCGCACACACAGGGGCCGCTCCAGCAATTACCCAGTCATGTGAGACTCAGGGGCCGTGGAGGGCGGGGCCGACTGGAAGGCAAGGCAGTCCATAAGCCCTGAGACTCCACCCATCCCAAGCTCAACAGAGAGGCTTTTGCAAGTCTGGTATCATCAGGCTGAATCCAACACAGAAAATGCCGACACAAAGGAAGGGATCACAAATAAAAGAAATGGAGGAAAACAAATGACTGGATATAGAGTTCAAAACCATGCTTATAAGGTTTTTCAAGAATATCCTAGAAAAGTTGGATAAAGTTAGTGAGACCCAAAAGGAGATGAAAAAGAACGAACTAGAAATGGAAAAGATCTAACTAGAGATGGAAAAGGACCAACTAGAGATGGAAAAGGTCCAACTGGAGATGAAAAAGGACCAACTAGAAATTCAACATACACTGACTGAAATAAAAAATATTATACAGAGTCGTAACAGCAGACTAGAGAAAGACAAGAATCAAGTAAAAAATTTGAAATAGTATAAAGAAGCAGAAAACACTCAACTGGAAAAGCAAGAAGAGAAAAGAATCCAAAAATGTGAAGATAATGTAAGGAGCCTCTGGGACAGCTTCAAGGGTACCAACATCAGAATTGTGGGGGTGCCAGAAGAAGAGAGAGAGCAAGATACTGAAAACATATTTGAAGAAATAATGACTGAAAACTTCCCACGTCTGGTAAAAGAAATAGACTTACAAGTCCAGAAAGAACACAGAACCCCATATAAAAGGAACCCAAAGAGGACTACACCAAGATACATCACCATTAAAATACCAAGAGCAAAAGACAAAGAGAGAATATTAAAAGCAGCAAGAGAAAAACAGTTAATTACCTACAAGGGAGCACCCATACGATTGTCAGCTGATTTCTCAACAGAAATGATGCAGGCCAGAAGGGAGTGGCAAGAAATATTCAACGTGATTAATAGCAAGAACCAAGAATACTCTATCTAGCAAAGCTATCATTCAGAATTACAGGGCAGATAAAGAGCTTCACAGATAAGAAAAAGCTAAAGTATTATATGAAATGCTGAAAGGTACTCTTTTAGAAGAGGAAGAAGAAAAAGGTAAAAGCCAAAAAATTATGAACAAATACATATCTATCAACAAGTGAATCTAAAAATTAAGTGAATTAAAAATTTGATCAACAGAATAAACTGATGAATATAATAGAATCAGAAGCACAGAAAGGGAGTGGACTGATAATTCTCAGGGGGAAAGGGGTGAGGGAGAAACTGGACAAAAATCAAACACCTATTGAGGAGGTCAATAGCAGGGAGGTAAGGGTAGAGGGAAGGGTGGGAGCTGGGTGGAGGGGAGCTATGGAGGGGAAAAAAGAAAAACAAATGTAATAATCTGAATAATAAAGATTTAATTAAAAAAAAGAAAGCTTAGAAATTTGACCCGACTGAAAAAAAGTAAGAAATAGTGGAACTTGAAAATGACTTCATGTTTTTTAATTGCACAGAATATCGTCAGACACTGCTGCAGTTACATACTTTACCTTTTTCCCCATCCTGCAGAATCTATAATAATAATCTGCTTCATGTTGATATTTACTGCCATGGTGCTGACAATTACCCAAAAGAGAAGTTGAGGTGCTTCACTGGGATGGAAAAGTTTAGCTATATCAGAAAGCAAGTCTATTTCAGCAGGTTTATTCTCTATATATAAAAAGCTAAGTTGACTCACACGTGGGTAATACATGTAAAACTCTTGTTGGTGCCAATCACACAATTGTCTTTCTGTCATTGTTGATCATGCATTTGAATGACACTTCTAATATAGAAAAAGGGTGAGTAGCGATATTAAAATATTTCTTCTAATTAATCTCCTTTCACTGTGCATGAATTCATATACTGAGTCACTAATTAGTATATAATTTGTATCTATAAGTCTGTTTCTGTTTTTTTTAAGGTTATAGATATAAGTAAAATCGTATAGTATTTGTCTTTTTCTTCCTGATTTATTTAACTTAACATAATACCCCCCTAGGTCCTTCCATGTTGTTGCATTTAGCAAGATGTGATCCTTTAATATTGGTGAGTAATTTTTCATAGTATGTATCGATCACATGGATTTTGCCCATTTATCTATTGATGGACTCCAAGATTGCTTCCTTATCTTGGCTATTGTAGTTAATGCTGTAATGAACATGGGGGTGTATATATCCTTACAAATTAGTGTTTTGTTTACCTCTGATAAGTACTCACAAGTGGAATTGCTGGGTTGTATACTATTATATTTTTTAATTTTTTGAGGAACCTCCATACTGTTTTCTATAGTGGCTCCACCAATTTACAAACTTGCTCCATGCACAGGAATTCCCTTTCCTCTACCTTCTTGACAACACTTTTTATTTCTTGGCTGATTTCTGGATATTTATTTTGTATCCTGATATTTTACTTAATCCATTTATCAGTTCTAGTAGTTTTTATGTGGACTCTTTAAGATTCTCTATATACAGTATCATGTCATCTGCAAATGGTGACAGTTTTACTTCTTCATTTCCAATATAAATGCCCCTTATTTCTATTTCTTCAATGATTGCTGTATCTAGGACTTCCAATATTATATTGAATAGAGGTGAGCATAACTGTTGTTTTTGACTGCAGAAGAAAAGCTTTTAGCTTTTCACCATTAAATGCAATATTAGCTATGGGTTTTATTGGCCATATATGGTCTTTATTATGTTGATGTATTTTCTCTCTTTACCCACTTCGTTGAGAGTTTTTATCACTATGGATGCTGGATTTGTCATATACTTTTTCCTGTATCTTTTGAGATGATCATATGATTTTTATCCTTGGTTTTGTTGATGTTGTCTACCACACTGATTTTTTTTGTGTGGATATGGAACCATCTTGCATTGCTAGAATACATTCCACTTGAGAAGGATGTATAATCCTTTAACATATTGTTGAATTCATCTTGCTAATATTTTGTTGAAAATATTCACATCTATTTTTATCAGAGACATTTATTGTCTTGTGATTTTTTTTGTATTGTCTTTGTCTGGTTTTGCTATCAGGGTACTGTTGACCACTTTCATAGAATGAGTTTGAGAGTATTATTTACTTTTCAGTATCTCTGGAATATTTTGAGAAGGATAGGTATTAATTGCTTGGTAGAATTAAATGATCCATAGAATTTACTTGTGAAATCATCTGGTCCTGAACTTTTTTGTTGGGAGCTTTTTTTTTTATGGTTCTTCCTGGTTCATTCATTGAAGGTTGTATGTTTCTTGTATAGCTCTTTTTCTGGAGATTTTTTCTATTCTTTCATTTGGGGCTTGGTCCTTTGTCTCCTTATATTTGGTGCCTCTTTGTATTTGTTTCTATGTATTAGACCAGTGATCAGCAAACTCATTAGTCAACAGAGGCAAATATCAACAGTACAACGATTGAAATTTCTATTGAGAGCCAAATTTCTTAAACTTAGTTCTTCTAACGCCACTTCTTCAAAATAGTCTCGCCCAGGCTGTGGTATTTTGTGGAAAAACCACACTCAAGGGGCCAAAGAGTCATATATGGCTCGCAAGCCACCGTTTGCTGACCACAGTATTAGACCTATTTGCTTTGACTCCCAGTCTTCTGTATTTCTTCATTTGTTTTATTTTCTGTGTTTGCATCTCTCCTGAATCTGTTGGAGTGGCTTTGTGTAGGAATGATCTTTGTGTAGTCTGTGTGCTGGGTGGCTTTAGCCAGCTGGCTAGAATGGAAATGGTTGTTTGAGTTACCAGAGGATTTCTGGCATGCAGGCTAGCCACAATTGAGTCAAACGTTGGCCAATTTTCTCAGGGCAACCTGGTAAGCTGATTAGCGGGATTTGGAACAGCCAGTGGCATATGGCTGCAGCATAGGCATGGCAGTTTGTCTGTTTGAGCCTGGGGTGGCTGTGGAGTGAGTGGCCTAGGGCATGCTACAGTGGCCCTGCACTTGAATTGAATTCTTGCCCATGCTATCAGTAGAAATATAATGTAAACATTGACACTCACAGACACCTCCAATCCCAAAAAGTTTCCACTGAGCATGAAGAGGCTCCTCGTTTCTCAACCTTCTCTATGCAGTCTCTCTGTCATTTGTTGTGCAGAAGCTGTTCAGTGAACCCTCAGCTGTTTTCCAGGAAGAGATATTCTTCATGTAGGTGTATATTCTGAGTGTTCAAGGGAAGGTGTCAGTTCAGAGTCTTCCTATTCTGAAATCTTGGACCCCTCTCCCTAAATCACTTCTTACAGGATGGAGAATTACTATAATTCATAAGTCTGGTATTATTCTCTGGAATTTCCAAAAAATAGCCTTAAGATTCCTATTTATAACCCCAAATTATCCTTATATAGTTACTTATTTGAGTTTCCATGTTTCTGACATGTTTGTGTATGACACCTTTTGCTCTGAAATCATATTGTAAAATGGAAGTCCTAGTAGAATATGCTATGTGTACCTGATTGTGAGGGGCCCTCATCATCACCTCACTGAATCTCCTGGGGATCACCTGTACCACAGGCTGGTAGAAGAGCAGTTAGGCATCAATCAGGTTGGCAGGGGAGTGGTTAGGGGGTGATCAGGCTGGCAGGCAGAAGCAGGTAGGGGCAATCAGTTAAGCAGGCAGGCGAGCAGTTGGGAGCTAGCAGTCCTGGATTGTGAGAGGGCTGTCTGACTGCCCGCTTAGGCCTGATCCCAATAGGGCAGTTGGACATCCCTTGAAGGGTTCCAGATTGAAGAGGGTGCAGGCTGGGCTGAGGGACACACACCCCATGCACGCATTTTGTACACCAGGCCTCTAGTATATTATAATATGACTTGCGCCCAGTGTACAAATTTGTGCCCCATAAAAGTAACTATGGGCCATGAGGCTTTGGTGGGCACAGGGATGGGTCTTGGTCCATCCTCCACTTTCCCACCCAGCCCCTCCTACCATGGCCTTGGTTCCCTGTCTGGCGGCAATCTTGCTCCTGCCACTACTGTTCCCACTCACTGAATGTGCCAGCAGCAGTTGCAAGTAGGGCTGTCACTGGCAGCAGGTACGAGAGGTGCCTCCTGGACTGGATTGCCTCTCTGGAGCAGGGGGAGGTGGAGAATCCTTCAGGGATGATCAGGGCTGACAGTGGCTGCTTGTACCTGCTGAGGGCACAGAGCAATCAGGACAAGTGGGGGGGCGCCTTCAGTGGGTGGAGGTGGTGGCTTTAGCACTGGCTACAGGTGCAAGCAGTGGCTCTGGTGCCAGGAGTGGGTGCGAGTGGGGCCGGTGCCGACAGCAGGTGCGAGCACCCAGTGGGAGTGGTGTGCAGAGCAAAAAATTTTCAGGAACCACCAGAGTCTAGCCCCGATGACAGCGACCAGCACCCCTCTTTGGTCTGGAGTCCCCGTTCACTGATTCCACAAATCCCGCCATAGCCTTTTCCCATTATGTTCCTTGCTCTGCTGCCTGTGTCCCATGCCTTCCATGTTCAATATGTGCCCTCTGATGGTCAGTGCACATCATAGCAAGTGCTTATTTGGTTGTTTGGTTGTTCCGCTGTTTAGTCTTTTGCATATTAAGATTTTATATGTAGAGACTAGAGGCCTGGTGCACATAATTCGTGCATAGAGTGGGGACCTCTCAGGAATGGCTGGTTTAAACTGGCAGTAGGACATCCCTCTCAAAATCTGGGACTGCTGGCTCCTAGCCACTTTCCTGCTTACTTTCCTGATCACCCCTAACTACTCTACATGCTGGCCTGTTGCCCTAACTGCTCGTTTGCTAGCCCGATTTTGCCCCCTAACTATTCCCCTGCTGGCCTGATTGCCCCTAACTGCCCTTTCCAACAGGTGTGATCACCCCTATTTGCCCTCCCCTGCTTGCCTGATTGCCCCTAACTGCCTTTACCTCGCCTCCCGCCACTGTGGCTTTACCAGAAAGACATCTGGAAGATGTCTGGTATAATTAGCATATTACCCTTTTATTTGTATAAATTACTACATAACATTAGTGACACCTCTATTAGGTCACATAATTATCTTTTTATGTGTGTGGTGAGAACATTTAAGATCTAGTCTCTAGAAATTTTCATGTATATATAGACTATTGTTGGCTATAATCATTATATATCCTGAACTTCATCATCTTCGAGTTATAAGTCTGTACCCTTGACCAACTTCTAACCCACTAATCTCTCTTTCATCGTCCACAGTAATCACCATTATACTTCTGTATCTAGTAGGTTTGCCATTTTTAGATTCCACATAAAAGTGATATCCTATATTATTTGTCTTTTTCTGTGTGGGTTTACTTAACATAAACATCTATATTGTCCTAAATGATAGGATTTCCCCCCTTCTTATGTTTGAATAATATTTTAGTGTGTATGTGCATGTGTGTGTGTGTGTGTGTGTGTGTGTGTGTATTTCACATCTTTTAAAAGTTGTTTCCATTTATATGCTTTTGATAATAATGATGCAATAAAGATGGAATTATGGAAATATTTTTGATATCCTATTTTTCTTACTTTTAGAAGTATACCCAGAAGTGGATTTGTGGATCAAATGGCAGCTCTATGTAACTTCTTCAGAAACCTCCATACTGTTTTTCATAGTAGTTATACTGGTTTTGCATTCCCACCAACAGTGCACAAGATTCTGTTACCTTGTAGATCACCAAGTTTCCTTAGCACAGCTATTTTGAGTTTTTTATTGGGTAAATCATATATTTCCATGTGTGTATTTGTTTGCTGGAGGATTGTTGTAAAATTTGGTGACCTAATGATTTCTTGATTTTTCATGTTTTTTGGAATTTTGCATTAGTGTTTTTGTATTTGAATTAGCAGTCACCCGCTTATGTTTATTACTTTCAGAGTAGAAATACCTCTTATCAATACTGCTATAGATAAGGCTTTATCAGATCTTGTACGAATTTGCCTGCTTTGTGCTTCATGCTCTCTTGTGGGAGAATTCTTGGGCCTGTTTGTCCTTCCTTCATATAAAGCACCAGGCAAGATGCTGAGTGCCTCCTCTTTCTTTTCCTGAAGGTGGTGCTACAGCTCAAGTTTTTGGTTCTCTCCTGTCTGCAAACCCTTGTCTGTATTCCAAGCTTGCTCCTTATCCTTTTATCAAATCTTGCTCTTGCTGCTGCCTTTTGCAGCTTCTACAAGGAGCTGGCCAGAGGTAGAAGATATGGGTTGGAATGCACTGTTGGTGCCCATGTGACAGAATGGGGGATCTGTAAGAAAGATTTTCTTCATGATTTGAGATCAGGATTCCTGATGGAGTACAGAATACATTCAGGAGGAACCGTGTCTCTTTAACATGCCCTCTAGTAATCTTTTTCAGATCTGCTCCCCTCGCCAGTCACTGACCTCCTAATTCAATACTCGGGATGCTGTGAGAGAAAAAAGAGCTCTTTGGAAGCATCCTGTTAACCAGGGAAGCTTGACATCCACTTACTGGCTCTCTATCCCTGTGAGAGAAATCACGGGCATGGGCGGGCCTTCTTTTAGCCTTACACTGAGCTTGCCTTGGAAGAGGAATGATACAGGCAAAATCAAGCTCTTGAGCACACCAAGGCACTCAAATTCATCTATTTTGTGCTCCAACAGAGTGCTGAAACTTCTCCTTTGGAAATCTGGAATTCTACAAAAACTCCCTCCTCCATAGGTGACTGCCCAAGCCTGGACTGCAGCTAAGAGGGGCTGGCACAAATCACAATATCCGGTAGTTGTCACAGACAGTACTAGTGTCTTTCTGCCTATTACACGATGCATACATGGGCAAGACCCCTTCCAGGTCCTTTTGCATTGGCACTTTTGTTATTGGATAGATAACAAATTTTTGTTGTTGAAGGAGGACAACAACAAGGGATGTCTCATGCTCACTTACACCAGATTGCTCTTGCCACTCCTGAGGCATTAGGATCCACTCCCATGGAATGTTCTCCAGCATTATTGTAGCATTATGCTTTTTCTTTACTATAATACTTTCCTCAGTGTTTTTGTTACTTGCTGATCTGATCTTTTTCCAGGTGAAACATCTGGTGTGGGGAACAAAAACTATGTCTATACTGCTCCTCTCTATATCCACCCCTTATCCTTGCACTGTGTTAGTCACTTTAAAATCAGTTTTTGAATAAATGGTTGATATTTTTTATGTGTTTAATAATGAAGTCCTTAATTTAACTGACCCTATTTTCAAAGTCTCCTAAATATAGTTCTTTATTTTGCAATGATAGTGACATTCAAATTTTTGAAATAGTACAAAATATAGGAGTTTCTAATTGGCAGGTCACTTTAGCAGATTCCCATATCTCTCACCATGTGATCAGACTTTCTGAATGAAGAACACAGGATCATCCCTACTGAAAGTGCAAAGCAGAACAGTCAGGGATAGTTTTACCTTAGGCAGAGGCTTAGCAGGTTTGCAGTGGAGGCCTCTAACAAATTGAAAATGTGGCAAGAGTGGGAGAGGGAACTCAAAATCCCTATAGGTTTGAATAAGCCACATTTCAGATTTTCTCATTAACTCAGATAATGTAGCGGGTCTTCCTAAAAGGAGGGGGAAAGAGTAGAGAAAATAAGAATATTGTAATGTGAATATACCATTTTATTTTCTTAAAAAAAGCTTGGATAATGCAGTTAAAGATACATATTTAAAATATCTGGGGTTTAATAGTGCAAACATCTCTCTTGGTATATAAAAGTCTAAGTGACCATTATGACCTCGACCAAAAAATGGTTGACTGGTTCCTATGACGTGCACTGACCACCATGGGGCAACCACTCACTGAAGGAGCTTTGCTCTGTTGGTCAGTGAAGTCCCTTAGCCAAATTCCTATGGTTGGCCAACCTACCATAGTCCATCCCCTCTGCTGGCCGGGTGGTCAGTCTGCTCCCACAGCCAAACTCCTGTGGTCCCTCCCCCCGACCAGCTGTCCCTGATCAGCCCTGATCTCGGACCATTCCAAGGGACCACCCATGCACAAATTGGTGTACCAGGCCTCTAGGATTTATATAATATACACTAGAGGCCTGGTACATGAATTCATACACTGGAGGGGTGTCCCTCAACCTGGCCTGCTCCCTCTCACAGTCTGGAGCCCTCAGGGCAGGAGGCAACCTGATGATGAGAGAAAGGTGATGCCCCATCACATCCCTGCTGCTGCCACTGCCAGCATTGCAAGCCTCGGCCAGCCCTGGTTACCTGAGTCTTGGGCGGGACTATGGGGACTATGCACTGCCATCTTTGAGGCCGGGGCAGTCAATTAGCATTATTCCCTCCTTATTGACTGTGGGTGCCACAATCTTTGTGACAGCATGAAGTTCAATTAGCATATTCCCTCTTTTTTGGGTAGGATGTTTTATATCATGCTTTTCTTAGGTATTAACAATATATATATAAAATTTAACAGTTTTTCTTCTCTAACATCACATCAGGACATTCACAATCATAGAAAATGGTTAAACCTAAGCCACTTTAGAATTAAACATGCATTTGCTTACTCTGTCAAGCTGCAGAAGTAATAGATGCAAATGTAAACAGTGATTTCAATTCCTCAATTAATTAAATCTACCATGTCCATGGAAACACTTTTCCCTAGATTATTTAATCTAGATTCTACAATTTAGCAAGCCCTTCCCTTTATTCTAGATTTCCCAAAAAATGAGGTTTTGAGAGGATAGCTCAACTTCTGGTACCATAATTACATTTGGTACAATTTAGGAGCCTAATAATACCTGTGCATTAATCAAAACATTTACAAATAACAACCGAAATATTTTCATGAAGTATGGTAACAGATGCGCTCACTCTTAATTTTGATTCATTTTGTCTTTTATGAAAGGAGAATTTTCACAAAATGTAGTTTATTGACTTACGTGTCCACCCATCAACAAAAGTTTAGTGTTTAAGGAGATGAATTGTAAGTGCTTAGTGAAGGAATGTGAAGTCATTAGAAAACTCAGATTATAGGTTTCTGAGTCTGGGACAGAGCACTCTCTGTCCCAAGTGTGAAAAAATCCTTCTGGTAATGTGGTAAAATAGTTCAGTGTTTAAATCAAACTAAACTACACAAGAGGAAGCAATTCCTTAGAGACTTTATAATTTAAACATTTCCATAATATTTGTGAGAATGAAAGATCAGTTTATAATGTTATTTTATCATTTTACTTACTAAAGTCAGATTTCTCTGAATTAATATTTATACCAATTCACCTTTTAGAGCACTAAGAGAGTTAGGATTTCATGATACCAAGTAAGGGCATGACTTATCTAGTGCTTCGCTGCAAAGCTGATCCCACTTCTCACTAAATGCTTGGAACCAGAAATCAAAATAAAACACTTATATCATATTTTTTACTCTCTCCATGAATGTCATCTGATCATTTAATTCCGACAAACAACAGGTACGTAAGACAGAAGGAATGGAAGTCCTCCACTGAACTTTTCAATTGTATAGCCAACAGAGAAGCGGAGACTGTACACAAAAGGTATTTCAAGTAACTCAGCCAGCAGCTCACCACAGGGTCCAGCGGCATCTGCAAGAACAACATCAAACCTTGATTGCTGTAGTTTGGTCATAAGTTTCTTGTTCAAAATTACATCTTTACAGAGTGTTTGAATACAATCAGTATATTCCCAAATTATATCTTGCAGTAGTGAAAAATAAGTAAAAAATGTATATTTTGGCATATTTGTCCACGTAGAGATGATTCTCATGAAAAGATCTTCAAAATCATCTTTTGTTAAAGATGTAGGAAAAATCTCAAATTGAATAGCAGATGGTTTATTGGGATCAACAAGAATTGAGGCTGAAGATGTCAGAACAGTCACTTCATGACCTCTCAGGATAAGTACGTCCAGGATTGTCTTCATGTTGATCCAATGGCTGTATTCTGTGGGCCACACCAGCACCTTCCCACAGCTCCCAGGGCTGAAGTGACAGCTCAGCTGTAGCAGCAGCAGGACTGAAATCCACTTCCTAGGCATCCTGGAGGCGCACAGGCTTCTTTTCAAATGGCTGATCGCGTTCCTAAGTCTCACGCTTATGTCCAAAGGGAAATCAATCAGGAAGTTAAAATATAACCCACACACCCAAAGTAAATACATTTGATGAACAGTCAGAGAATTTTATGAAAAATCAGAAAATTGTAAAGTAATGACCTTATTTTAATATAAATCTGTGTAATATCTAAAAGTGCTATCATCTAGCTGTGTCAACTTTGCAGTTTTCCTGTTTTATCATTTATAATAGATGAATGTCATAATTACAGAAAGTTAGAGGTAGTTGTGTCTGTAATCACTTTTTTTGAAGAAAGGGAGATAAAGCTATTACACAGCTGATCAAAATTACCTAGATGACAGTTTCAGAGTTTTTATTTATGTATTTTTAAAATTTATCTTTATTGCTGAAAGTATTACTGGTGTTTAATTTGTGTTTTTTTCCCCCCAATTGATCACCTCTTCCCCATACCCGCCCCTCCCAAGCTTTTGCCACGTTACTGTCTGTGTTCATGGGTTATGCATATATGCATATCAATTCCCTAATTAATCTCTATCCCCCAATCCACACTATCCAGCCCCACCTTTCCTCTGAAATTCATCAGTCTATTCATGGTTTTGTCTCTGAATCTATTTTGTTCGTCAGTTTATTTTGTTCATTAGATTCTACATATGAGTACATTATGTTATACTTAACTTTTTTTGACTGGCTTATTTCAATTAGCATAATACTGTCCAGGTCCATCCATGCTGTTGCAAATGGAGAGAGTTCCTTCATTTTTACTGCCGTTTAGTATTCCATTGTGTCAATGTACCACAGTTTTTGTTATCCACTCATCAGCTAATGGGCACTTGGGCTGTTTCTAAATCATAACTATTGTTGATAGTGCTGCATATATGAATATAGGGATGCATATATCCTTTCTAATTGGTGTTTCTGGTTTCTTAGGATATATTCCTAGAAGTGGGATCACTGAGTCAAATGAAGTTTCATTTTTAATTTTTTGAGGAATCTCCATAATGTTTTCCACAGTGGTTGCACCCACTAGTCTGCATTCCCATCAGCAGTTCAAGAAGGTTCCCTTTTTTCCACATCCTTGCCAATAGGTCATTTGTTGATTTGTTAATGATAGCCATTCTGATAGGTGTGAGGTGATTCCTAATTATTGTTTTAATTTGTATCTCTCAGATGATAAGTGACTTTGAGCATTTCTTTATATATATATCTCTTGGCCTTCTATATGTTCATTTTGTAGAAGTGTTCAGTTCCTTTGCCCATTTTTAAAAGATGCTAATATATTTTTAAAAAAATAATTCGTTATTGTTGAAAGTATTACGTATGTCCCCTTTTCCTCTGTTAACACCAACTAGCCCACAGTCAGTTTTCACCCCAGTCCCTCACCACCCCATTGTCTAGATCCATGGGCCATTCATATATACATACAAGGTCCTTGGTTAATTACCTCCCACCCACTCACACTCTCCCATCTTCCCTCTGAGATTACACTCTCTGTTCCATGTTTCCATGTCTCTGGATCCACTCACTCATCAGTTTATTTTGTTTCTTAGATTCCACGGATGAATGAGATGATGTGATATTTGTCTTTCTCTGACTGACTTATTTCACTTAGCATAACACTATCCAGGTCCCTTCATGCTGTTTCAAATGGTAAGAGATTCCTGTTTTTTACTGCTGCCTGGTAATCAGCTGTGTAAATGTATCACATCCACTCATCTGCTCATGTGTACTTTGGCTGTTTCCATATCTTAGGTATGAACATAGGGGTACATACATTCTTTCTTACTGGTATTTCTGTTTTCTTAGGATATATTCCTCGAAATGGAATCACTGGGTCAAATGGCAGTTCCATAGTTTTTTTGAAGAAAATCCATACTCTTTTCCATAATGGCTGCACCAGCCTACATTCCCACCAGCGGTGTATTAGGGTCACTTTTCTCCACATCCTCTTTAGTACTTGTTGTTTGTTGCCCTGTGGCTACTGGGAGCAGGTAGCTCCTCTTTGGAAAAATGACCATTTTGGTTTGGATGCATACGAATGACCAAATGTAGGATTCCTGACTATTGCTTTTACATGTCTCCCTGCATTGCTTCCCATACCAGACTTTCTGTAGGCACCTCAAATCTGTACCTCCCTCCTGCACCAAAGCCTCAGGTGAGTAATTGCAAATGAAAATTCATCTGCTCTGCATTTAGAAAAAAGCAAATTGTGGCTTTCTCTCCAACTGCTCCAATCTACCAGTCTCCATAGTCGCCAATAACCCTGCCACTTTCGCAGCTGGATGTTACATGGGCTGCAAGCCTTAGTGCTGAGCCTGTCTTCAGAGGGAACAGACCCTTCTGTGGTCCAGCAATCTCTCCTCTCTTGGCCTGCTGCCCCTGGGAACTGGGTAGCTCCTTTCCTGATCTGACCTTTCCTACAGTTTCCCAAGTGCTTTCTGTCCTTTGATGTAAGTCTCTTCCTTAGTTCGACCTCAGTTCGTAATTCCAGGTGGATATTCTCCACTTTATTTGTATTTCCAGTCTGGCCCTGGGATAAGGTGCATGATTCACTGCCTATTTGGCTGCCATTTTCCCCTTCGAGATTTTAATTTTTATTTTTTAACAATTTTAAGAACCTTTATTGAAACAACATCCAAATAGTATCTCAAGGGTGAAATTCGTTTCAGCAAAACCAATTTAATAATTCCAAATATATATAAAACATTTAAAAATTAATCTTATTAAAGGTGATAATTCCCCCTTCCCCCATTTTATCTGCTATACTTCATTGCACCAAACAGGGAAGACTTTTGTTCAATCATCTGCACTCACACACACAAAAAGAAAAAGGAAAATTGCATTTTGACAAATGCCAGATGTCAGAAATCACATCAAATCAGAGTGTAATTATAGGCTTACTGTGGTATAA
The DNA here is from genome assembly GCA_004026805.1 of Lasiurus borealis. Classification (NCBI taxonomy): domain Eukaryota; kingdom Metazoa; phylum Chordata; class Mammalia; order Chiroptera; family Vespertilionidae; genus Lasiurus; species Lasiurus borealis. The sequence continues at coordinate 4,115 of PVJN01028260.1, read as the reverse complement.
CTAAGGCTTCCAATACTACAGTCCACAAACCCAGTGTAAATTCCCACCATCTCACGGTCTCTCAAGCTTGACTGCTGGACTGGAAGGCCCGGCCCATTGCCGATGGTGAGTGAAGGGCTGCTGTCCTTTGGAAAAGTAGACATGGGCAGTCATGGAAAGGCTAACCAGTTATTTCAGCAGTAGTCTGGCTTGGTCAGCCTGAGAAAGGTTACTTTTCTCTTGTTTGTGTGTTGGCTCAAAGGGGTGAGCTGCTAGTGGAACAAACCTATGGAAGCTCCCATGTGAAAAAGGTCAAAAGTATACTTATTTTAGAATTTAAATTTAACTGGGTGCTACACAGCATGTTTAATATTAGGCTTTTAGGAGTAGCATCTATCAGGTTTTCAGATATTAAACACAGGAATGAGCACAGTCTGTTCTCTTATGCCAAATTTATAAGCTTTACCAATATTTTAAAATATACATATATATGGTCAAGAAGAGTCTTTACAGTTTCTCTTAATAGATGAGTCATTTAGTTAGTTTAGAAATAGTATATAAAGAGAGAAATGGATTTGTAGCAGAGGAAAGTCACAGACAGAAGCATTGCTCAGTCAACTTGCTTGACAGCCTGCCACAGCTTGAGTGGTCATGGTCCTTACATCTCCAGGGAAAGCAGCGGTTGGGGATGGCAAGAGAGGGCTTCTGACACCCTTATTTACAATTCCATTGAAACTCATTCTCCTTTAAGCCAGCACAATCCAGCTGTATATTCCAACCTGATCAAATGAAACACCAACTAAAAGAGATGGCAAAGGAAGGTTGTCTGTTTCTCCTCTGCAGTGGTATGGCAGAGAACCTGGAGAGGTCTAAAGAAAGCTATCTTACCAGGAAGTTCTGTGTAACTAATAATTTATGTTTACAAGATAAAAGCATGTGTTTCAAGTGGTAGACACTTGACATTCTGAGTGTTCTTTGTGAATAAAAAGTGTTTACGGTAACTTGGGAAATTATTACTACAGTTGGATAGACAGAAACAACAGTTCTCTGTACCCATTAGACAAATCAGTTGCCCTGATTTTTTTGCGCATACATGTGCAAAAAGCCAGTTAAAGCACAAATAACAGTAATTTCTCTTGTATTAGCATGTGGCACAGTTCACATTTTCAGTATAACTGTATCTTCCATGACATAATATTCAGTACAGTCTCAAACCAAACATTAATTTTATCTTAAGTTTTCTGGTTCTTCTACCTGTGGGAGGTCATCTTCTGGGCCCTGGGCTCTGTTCTGGAAGATTCCAGTCTCCTTGGTTTCCTGAGGGGTGGAAGGCCTTGGGTATTGCTCAGGGCTGTTAGCCTCCAGGTCCATTTTTCCTGCCCACTGGACAGGTTCTCCATTTTTTTCTAAGTCTTCAATGTGACTGATTGAGCTTGTCTTGCTTAGAGCATCTGAGCCTCTTAGGGACTTTTTAAAAGGCTTCTGGCCTGGAAGTCTGAGTTTAGTTCGAGTGCCTGAGGGGGTCTGAGGTGGTGCTACTCCTTTATCTTGTACTTTGTAGACATACGTGTGTTCTGTGGACTCCAGAGAGCCTGCTGTTAAGTTAAAAGTTCTTCCCTTCTGTGAAGGCTGGACTGGAGAAAACCAATTAAGCACGGATCCTACCACAGGGATCTGCCGTAACACCCCCTCTTCCAGAAGGCGCTCCTCATTGGCCTTCTGCAGTTGGACTTGAGCTTCCTGAATTCCTTTCCGAACCACTTCTGTCATATTTTCCAGAAGCCTTGAGTTCTCCTCAATTTCTCAGGCTGTGACTGCAATGGTCTCCACTAGTTCGGAAATACCTACATCGTCACTTGCCATGCCAATGTAAATACAGCTCTTCATACTTTTATACTCAGGCCCCATTTTAAATGTAAGGTCAGATTCTAGTTTGTTTAACTTTTTCAGGAGTCCAGCATGGATTTTTTTCCTCTTCTGGATCTAATTTCAAACTGTTCTTATCATCATTAGCATGTTCATTACCTGACAACTCCTATTCCAGGCCAGTTAGGGTCATCAACGTGTAAGAGGCCTGCTGTTCTTGTCACTTCTTGCTTGAACTCCTCTCGCAGCTGTAGTGTGCAGGTCAGGACTGGCAACCTGCTTTCTATACAGGCTACCAGCTGATCCACGTTCTCTCCCCGAGTCCCTAAAACTGCTGCTGACATCAAAGGGCTGAACCTCACACACACTCCCTCTGCTTCCAGATCCATGACTGTGAGGCCATTCACAGGCACCAGCTGTTTCAGCTCTTCTTCCAGTGCATCAAAGGAGTGTCCCTTCCCGCCAACTGTTGAAGGTGCCATGTTGGGTGCTGGGACAGCTTTAAGCACTGGATCTGAGCCTGGTAATTCCTGGAAAAATCTAAACACTACTATTGGAGAACTGAGCTCATCTTCCATCAAAATTTTTATGTGGTTCACTTTCTTCAAATTTTCTTGCAATCGTTGACTCAGTTGGCAGGCATGCTTAATCCTCTCCACCATCCCATCTAGTCCCAAGTACTGTAAAGACAACCTCAGTGACAGGGCTCGGAGTTTGTCTGCTGGTTTATTTGATGTGAGACCGGCAACTAAAGTCAAGGCAGGATCATCATGTTTATAAAGAGTGACTGCAGGAACCGCTGGCAAACCCAGCCACGGGCCTGGAGTCAATGTCAAGCTATCACATTTGGTTGCAGCCAGCACTGAAGAGGAGACATAACCCAGAGCCAATGTTGCCAGATTCACACCCTCCACATGAAGCCATATGCCGCACTGCTCACAGAGTTCTTTCAAACGCCCAATCTTACCTGTGTGTCCTACTGCTGCAGTTCCAGCATTTGCAACAAGCAACAGGGGTAGTTTTCCTTGTTAAATATCATCTTTAATCAGTTTTTCCAGGAGGGCAACATCCATCTGATGCTGGGATCCAAACATAGTGTTACAGGGCACTCGAGACAAGCAGGGGAAGGGTAAGCCAAGCTGATTACAAAGATACTGGCCCAGGCCAGGCCTATCAGCAGCACTAAGATATATGACAGGTTTCTTGTTATATAACACATTGAACCCATCCACCACAAAGTCTTCATGACGAGAATGAATGGCAAGTCTACAGATCCTTGCAAGTCCTTCTCTTTCATCTTCATGGAAATAAGCCCAGCCATTTTCATACCTGAAAATTCTGCACAGCCATAAGGTGGTGTCTGAAAGTATCCTAGTTGTAAGTTTTCTCAGTCTCTCTTTGTCCAGAGTTGAAATATAAGCTCCCAGACTATGCCCCAAAAGAGCTATATGACCTTGTTCTCCAATATTCTGGATTCGGGTACTCTGGGGCTCCTCATCTTAATCTCCGTGTATCAGATTCTGAACTAACTGCAGGATGCTCACCATATCTTTTCCACTGCCTTGGCATGGCCCTGGGATATCCCCTGATAGTTTTTTTTCCCCATTTCCCTCCTCTGTTCTCTGACTGTCCTCTAGCATCTTCATAGCCTCCTTCAAGTTTTTTTTTCCCATTTCAGCTAACATAGGCTCTGTGATCATGTCTAGGGACACGTCCATGGTCGAGGCGGCCGGTGGAGCCAGAAGGAGGCGCGCAGTCCCAGGCGCCACTTAGCCTCCCGTGCCCCGGCGTTTCCACGCTGGCAGCGCTGACGTCCCCGCGCCTCCTAGACTTTATTTTTTTTTTTAAATAAAACTTAGTGAACATATGATTTACCCATCATTCAATTGATTAATATAAAATGTACATTTTTAATAGTTCATACTGTTTTCACAGAATATTGCTACATCAGCTTCGGGTGTGTCAGCTTCAGGCCTCAGAAACAACTACTTCCTTTTTTTCTTCTTTCCTGGTTTAGCTAACTTCCGGTAACACAGCAGGCAACATTTTGTGATGACCAATGTAGCAGTTGCCACACAGGCCAGCAGGAACCCAATCACATCCAAAGAGTGGTACTGGAACCAGGTGAGGTCATAGGAGGCTGGCCGCAGGTGTTTGGCTCCTTTGTGGCGCATGACAAACTCGATCCAGAAGACGGCTCGATCCAGAGGTTTCATAGGCTGGTCATGATGAATTCTTGATAATCTCATTGCATTCTCCTTATATCTAAA
>PVJN01028259.1:0-27428 GCA_004026805.1 Lasiurus borealis | reverse complement strand
GGTGGGAGGGCAGGGGGTGGAGAGACCCCTCAGTTACCCTTCAGTCTACCTGGCTGAAGGCGTGTCAGGTCCCTCCATCGGCAGAGATTCTCTCCACCCGGTCTCTGTTCGGGATCAGACCCACACGGTGCAGCCCCCAGGCCAACCAGGCTCTCGGAAGGAATTTTTAAGGAGTCACTGCTGAGGTCTGCCCACCTCTGTGGTCTCCCCAGAGATTTTCAGTTCCCTGGACTCCCCCCCATTTCCATCCCTTTGGCCAGAAACCGGGGCTGTAGCTGCCTGTTCTGCCCTGCCCTTCCCGGGGCTGCCCTCCTGTCTGGGGTCAAATGCCCAGAGGATGAGAGGGAGAGGGCAGGGAGGGTCCTCGCCGTAGGGTGGGACCACGGCTCCTCCTGCTGGCAGCCGGGAGCTGTCTGCAGGCCCTGCTGAACTGTCATTCCCATTGTTGCTGCCAAGCCCTCCTCCCCTCGGACCCGGGAGATGGGAGAAAAGAAAAACGGGCGATTTTCCTCACCTCTGAGCACCCGAGTCTCCGCTCCACTTGGAATCAGAGGGCTTCTGGGCGCTCTCTGCAGCCAGTGGGCTGTCTACACTGGAGAGACCAGAGTAAAACCAGAAATTTTTGGCTCTGGCCGCGTGGCTCAGTTGGCTGGAGCATCGTCCCGCACATCGAAAGGTTGTGGGTTCGATTTCCCGGTCAGGGTCCAGATGGGAGGCAGCCGATGGAAATTTCTCTTTCACATCGATGTCTCTCTCAGAAAACAAAAATAGCCGAGACGGTGTGGCTCAGTAGATGGAGCGTTGGCCTGCAGACTGAAAGGTCCCAGGTATGATTCCAGTCAAGGGCATGTACCTTGGTTGCAGGCACATCTCCGGTAGGGGGCGTGCAGGAGGCGGCTGATCAATGTCTCTCAACAATGTTTCTAGCTCTCTGTTGCTCTCCCTTCCTCTCTGTAAAAAATCAATAAAATAATATTTAAAAAAATAAAAGTAAACATAAATAGCTCCATTCCACACTCATTGGAATTCTGACCTTCAATGCACCTCCACCCTGGGCTGAGACGGGGCGGCCCGTCCCCCTCCGTTGGCCTGGACCTGGAACCCTCCACTTGGAGCTGTGATCGCAGGAAGCCTTTCAGAACGCTGTGGGAGACACTCACCAAGTAGTTGCTCTCGAAAGGTGTTGGTACAGGACACGTGGCAGCCTGCACAGTCAGCTGGCAGAAGAACGGCTTGAGCCACATCTCGTGCGTGAGCTGTATAAACCAGAATTCTTTAAAAACAAACACCCGCCAAAGCCGGTGTGGCTCAGTGGATAGAGCGTCGGCCTGCGGACTGAAAGGTCCCGGGTACGATTCCGGTCAAGGGCATGGGCCTTGGTGGTGGGCACATCCCCAGTAGGGGTTGTCCAGGAGGCAGCTGATCGATGTTTCTGACTTTCTCTCTCTCTCCCTTCCTCTCTGTAAAAAATCAATAAAATATATTTTAAATAAAAGGTTGAGAAGCCATGCTTTTGCGAGGAGGAAGGACGGACAGCGGTGCATGCCGGGTGCCTGTGACCGGCAGGCCCATGGGAGCTCCTGCTCTCACACCTGTGGCTGCTGCCATCCGGGTGCTGGGCTCTGTACCCGGCCAGGCTCTCCCCCAGGTTAACACTGTCACACCCTCAGGCGCCCCCTCACCCCCTGCCCCAGGGATCCTGGTGGACGAGGGCCAGGCTGATTTCTCTCTTCCAGGGGATGAACAATCAGTACGCCCGCCGGGAGGTCTTCTGCCGGAACACCTGTCACGAGCTCAAGCACTTCTGGGAGCGGGAGATCGGCAAGCAGACCTTCTACCGGGAGTCCGAGGAGCGGCGCCTGGGGAGGAGTGCGCTGAGAAAGTACGTATTTTTTAAAAAAAAAATAGACCCTTTTTAGAGCAAGTTCATTGCAAAACGAGCAGAAAAGTAGAGATCCCACGGACCCCTCTCCCCAGGCACAACTTCCCCTCTGTCAAGAGCCTACAACCCAATATGCATTGACACGCATCAGCATCCTACAACCCCACATGCATTGACACGCATCAGCATCCTACAACCCCACATGCATTGACATGCATCAGCATCCTTGTACTACCGTACGCACGCACGCACGCATGCACGGTCAGGGGGAAAAAAGGAAGAAAGTTGTACCTGAACCAACAGCCCAGGAGATGCGTGTCCGTCCGTGTGCTCTGTTCCCATGCTCAGGCTCAGGGAGGAGTGGAAGCAGAGAATGGAAACCAAGCTGAGGCTGAGGAACAACCCAGAGGAGACGGAAAAGCCGGCAGATGTTGGCCAGGAGCTGCTGGCTTCATTGACACACGAGGAATCGGAGCACTGAGGCCACCCTGCTGGTGGAGTCATCGTGCATCGGCCGAGCCCCTTCGCTATGCCCACCGGAGTCACCCCGCCGTCACCCCGAACCTGAGAGGGGTTCACTGCCAACCGTCCCCAGTGCTGGATGGAGGCACCAGCCAGGTCAGGCCTCTCTGCAGGTCCCTGCGGATGAGATTAGCAGACACCGAAGCTCACGTGGCATCTTCATTTCCATGTCATTACCGTCCGGTTTTGGAATCCAGGTATTTTCCCTTCTGAGCTCGCTGGAGGGGTGGCCTCCATGGCCAACCTTGAAACGCTGCATTTCCCTCGTGTCGTCCTTTCTCTTGTTTTCTTCTTCTAAGAAAAACGCATCGGCGGGGAAAAAAATATTGTAAATAGGTGTGAAAATAGGGTTTGCAAATAAAATGATCTAATGCTATTTTTTCTTCAGATGAAATTAATTTTGGTTTATTCAAAATCATGGTTATCAGGTGAAAAACATGATTACCTGGACCCACTCGATAAGATCGGAGCAATTTTAATAAAACCCGGTTGCCTTGCCATCACAGTGTGGGTGCTCTTTGTCTTATTGCTTGATTTAAAAGTTCCATGTGCTTGCCCAAACCGGTGTGGCTGGGTGGATAGAGCGTCCGTCTGCAGATTGAAAGGTCCCAGGTTCGATTCTGGTCAGGGGCACTTGGTTGTGGGCACATCCCCAGTAGGAAGTGTGCAGGAGGCAGCAGATCGATGTTTCTAACTCTCTCTCTCTCCCTTCCTCTCTATAAAAGAAAAAAATAAATTAAAAATATAAAAAATAAATAAAAGTTCCACATGCTTGCACTGGTTCGCTCCCTGTCACTCCACTAAAGAATACCTAACAAAGTGTGGTGCCACATAGATTTTTTAAAATATATTTTATTGATTTTTATAGAGAAGAAGGGAGAGGGATAGTTAGAAACATCCATGAGAGAGAAACATCCATCAGCTGCCTCCTGCACGCCCCCTACTGGGGATGTGCCCGCAATGAAGGTACATGCCCTTGACCGGAATCGAACCTGGGACCTTTCAGTCTGCAGGCTGACTCTCTATCCACTGAGATAAACCGGTTTTGGCGCCACGTAGATTCTGAACTCTGAAATGTCACCACCTCTCCCCAGACATCCCTCAGATCCCCATTACAGGGCGGCTGCTGATTTTTAAAAATATATTTTCATTGAATTCAGAGAGGCACGGAGAGGGAAAGGGAGAGATAAAAACATCGATGATGAGAGTCATCGATCGGCTGCCTCCTGCACCCTCCACACGGGGGATGGAGCCTGCCACCCTGGCATGTGCCCTGACTGGGAATCGAACCATGGCCTCCTGCTTAGTAGGCTGACGCTCAGCCAGGGAGCCACACCAGCTGGGCAGCGTCACGGACTCTTCAAGTACAAGCTGGCACTGGGCCCAGGTAAGGGAGCAGAGAGAGCACGTGGCAAAGGTCAGGGCAGTCGGAGGTCGCACCTTCCGTGCACAGGGCCAGGTGCCGGAGACACAGGACAGGGCGCTTCTGACAGCAATTCTATTTCCTGTACAAGTCTTTGCAGAGAACAATTCTCTCTCCTCCATGGGCCTTACTTCCCTCATCCTGCATCCTTCCCTCTTTTTTATTTAAATAAGATTTTTTATTGATTTCAGAGAGGAAGGGAGAGGGAGAGAGAAGCATCAAGATGAGAGAGAGTCATGAATCCACTGCCTCCTGCACGCCCCCAACTGGGGATCAAGCCTGCAACCTGGGCCTGTGCCCTGACTGAGAATCAAACAGCACTGTGGCCCTCCAGTCCTCCAAATGCCCGGACAACCATGAAGTGCTTCCCCCCACATCCCGGGGAGCCAGGAAGCCATTATGGGGCACCAGGCACCCCCTCCCGGAGGCCAGAAACCTGGGGAGCCTTTGCCCCGGTCCCACGCGTCTCAAAGCACAGGGCTCGGAGCTCTCTCACCTGCTCTGCTCTCCCGAAATCTGGGATTCAACTCAACGAACGAGCTATGAATTCCAGCTGGGTTCGTGGGGGCTGTTTGATGGAAGAGGGAGTTTTGTTGGTAGGGAGGCCGAGAGGACTAACAGAGGGAGGAGAGGGAAGGTTCGCAGGCTGGGCTGGGAGGCGCCAGAGGCCCAGGCGAAGGCTGCTGGGCAAGCTGCAAGGCGCTGCTGCTGCTGCTGCTGCTGCTGGAAGCTGGGGGTGAGCAGGAAGTGCAGGGAAGATGCCTTGTGCGTTTGCTAGTTCCTGGAAGCCGGGCCCTGGGCCACCTCTGCATGGCCAGGGGTGAGCGGGGAGGGGGGGACAGTGAAGGATTAAAGCAGACAGCTGATCAATGACTCTCATCATTGATGTTTCTCTCTCTCTTGCCCTTATACTCTCTGAAATCAATTAAAAAAAAAACGTAATTGTAGGTGTGTACCCTGAGTGGTGTCAGTGGAGGGTGGTCCATGCCCGAGGTCATGACCCTCCCAGCCCCAAAGGCTGCCTTGGAGGACATGCCCATCTTATAAGGACTTGGTCAGGGAGAGGGAAGGCCCGGCCGGCGTGGCCCAGGGGTTCAGCATTGACCCATGAACCAGGGGGTCATGGTTTGATTCCCAGTCAGAGCACAGGCCCAGGTTGCAGGATTGATCCCCAGTAAGGGTTGTGCAGGAGGCAGTCGATCCATGACTCTCTCTCATCTTGATGCTTCTCTCTCCCTCTCCCTTCCTCTCTAAAATCAATAAAATATATTATTTAAATAAAAAAGAGGGAAGGATGCAGAATGAGGGAAGTGAGGCCCCCGGAGGAGAGAGAATTGTTCTCTGCAAAGACTCGTACAGGAAGTAGAATTCACTCCTTGGATTCATGGACGTCATTCTGCGGCCTCCTCAGTGGTCAATGCAGCAGCGCAGCCAGGACCTGCGGCCACAGGGGAGGCCTTGGCAGGGTCTCAGATCGTCCACGTGTCTCCTCTGCCGTGAGGTCCTCAGCCCCATCCGCGGGGCCTGGATGCAGGGGCTGGACAAACCCCATCATCCACCAGCAGTTTCTGCCGCAGGAAGCCACGAGGGATTGACCAGGTGTGGCCGGTGTGCCAGCAACTGCGGACTCCAGCGTGGCCGGCAGGAGGCGGCCTGGGGCCGTTTACTTCCTCCACAGCCGGGGCCAGTGAGCGAGGCTGCCTCCATGTTGGCCAGGGCCCAGAGGTGTCACTGGTCACTCCAGTGGCAGAGGCCCAGGTGACCCACAGAGTTTGAGTAAACAAAGGTGGCCTCATTGGGTTCCTATGACAACACCCTAAGGCAGCGGTCGGCAAACTGCGGCTCAGGAGCCACATGAGGCTCTTTGGCCCCTTGAGTTTTTAGCAAAGGCCAGCTTAGGAGGACCCTAATTAATAACAATGTACCTACCTCTAGAGTTTCAGTTTAAAAACTGTGGCTCTCAAAAGAAATGTCAATCGTGTCCTGTTGATATTTGGCTGTTGACTAACGAGTTTGCCGACCACTGGTCTAAGGCACAAGTCACTTGGTCTAGGTCAGGGGTTCCCAACCTTGTTTTGGCCACGCCCCACCTGAGCCTCCTAAAATCCTGATCCCTTTCCTACCCAATCCCATCTCCGACATACAATTCTTATTATTCAAAAAGTGAACTCCTACTCACGTCGTTAACTTGGTCTTTAAAAGAACGTGGCATCCATGAAAGAGGAAAGTAAAAGGATGAAGGACAGCTGAAGTCCTGAGGAAGAAATCACTAAGAAACTGTTCAAGAAACAATATGGTTGAGACTGGTTTGGCTCAGTGGATAGAGCCTCGGCCTGCGGACTGAAAGGTCCTGAGTTTGATTCCAGTTGGGGACATGTACCTTGCTTGCGGGCACATCCCCAGTAGGGGACGTGCAGGAGGCGCTGGCTGATCGATGTCTCTCTCTCATCGATGTTTCTGACTTTCTATCCCTCTCCCCTCCTCTTTGTGAAAAATCAATAAAATATATTTTAAAAAATTAGTTTAAAAAAGAAATAATATGAAATGATATGAAAAAATAGCAAAGTTTCCAAACATGAGACCTGAAAGGGGTGTGTCACAATAATTATTTATATATTGTACACGAGGCCGCCAGAACCATGAGAAATGCAAAAAATTCACTGTTTGCAACTTTCTCCAATGGCTCCCCTTAAAAATCAAGTTGCCCCCCCTGTGGGCGCGCGCCCCATTGGGAACCACCGGTCCAAGTCCTCTTTCCGGTTACAAAGGGGCTGCTGGGCCGCTGCTGGGCCCCTGCAAGGACTCTGGGGCCCGGGGTCATAGGTGCCAGGAGCCTGGGGTGGCAGGTAGCGGTCACGCTTCTCCCGACGCGGCAGAGGCTCCCATGCGGGGAAGGTCCCGGCAGGACAGGGGAGGTGGGACGGGCCTGGGGAGCCCAGCCACCGGGTGGCCGTCAGCAGCCCAGAGGCTGGGTGGGGAGAGACCACCGCGCGCCCCCAGGGGAGGTCGCCCGCAGCGGTGCAAGCGCCCTCCCGCTCAGGCAGAAGCCGCGGCTTTAAAAGGACCCGCTGCCAAGGCGACCTCTGGTGGCCAAACACACTCAGCGCACCCGCCGGGCGCAGCTTCCTGGAGTGTAACCTGTTGCTGGTGGCAACGGGAGGCGCGCCCCTCCTCCCTCCCCGGGTCTCGGGCCTTTCTCAGCCCAAACCCAGGCCCTCTCCGCCCCAGGCCCCCTCCCCTCCCGGGCCCGGGGACCCCAGGTCCCACTTGGGATCCATTCTGAAGAATTCCACCCTGTCCCCCCATCCCTGCGCACAGCACCCGCAGCCTGCAGGCAGGGGGCCCGAAGGATGGAGGGCGCAGGGGGCCCCGCCCTGAGACACGAGGGTCCCGGGAGCCAAGGACGCCAGATGCTCCCTCACTCCGGAGCGGACACGGGCGAGGCCACCACGGCTCCCTGCAGGATTCCACCTCCGGCAGCCTCCCCAGGCTCCCACGCGGCACCCACACGGCACCCACGAGGCAGACAGCGGCCTGGCTCCAGGAGTCTACCCAGGGAACGGGCGCTGACCTCCATGGTGTTTCCACCTCATGCAAAGGCCCTGCCCGCCCCACGTCCTGCTGAAGGCCTGCTGCCGCCCTGGCTGGTGCCCTGGCTGCCCCCCACTCTCCTCGGCCCTGAGAGGGGTCCGCTCTGTGGGTGCCGGGCAAGGCCCTCCCGGTCCTGAGTGCCAGCTCCTCCAGCGCCCTGTCCCGGAGGCGGACAGGGCTGGGAGGTGCAGGGCTTGCCCCAGCCAGGTCCAGGCAGAGAGCCAGCTGGGAGAGGGTGGGCACACGGGCCAGTCCTGGGTGCGGTGAAGGCCCCCAGCACCCCGGGTCGCCTCGCTCTCATCAGTTCAGCCCCCGTCCAGGGGCCTCCGTGACCCACTGGGGCTTCTGGCAAAAGCAGAGCCTGAGACCCTTCGTTTGGTGACACCAGTTGGAGCAGCGCAGGGTGACTGCCCCACGTATGTCATTGCCGTCTGTGAGTGTCCCCACCCACCTCCCCTGCCCAGGCTCCCGGGGGCGGGGGGTGCAGCTGTGGGCTCAGGTGGGCTGGGCTTCCTCGGAGCCGCCACTGGCTTCTGTCCAGGCCTGCTCACCGCCCTGGCAGCTGCACACCCCCACCCTCTGCCCGTGCCTCACCGGGAGCAGAGGCAGAAGGAGACAGGTCCCAGGAGACCACTCGTGGGGAAAGGCCGGTAGGCAGAGGGGTCACCAGAGGGGTCACCAGGAGCTTCTGCCCAGGTGTGGGGAAACCGAGGACACGGACAGTGACATGAGACCCTCAGGCGCAGCCCAGGACCTTGAGAAGGACTCCAGCAGCAAGACAGATGAATGGTCCTTTACAGACAATCAGTCCATTTTACAGATGGCAACGCTGAGGCTCCAGGACTGGAAACCAAGGCTCAGGCTAGGAGAAGCCAGCGGCTCCTAAGCCCCAGTCTGCGAGCCACGGCAGATCCAGGTCAAGGTCACCGGAGACTGGTCTCGTGGCGGAGGACCACGGTGCTGGGGCCACACCCGTCACCCCTCACCCCCCTCCCAGTTGGGCGGCAGCACATCTCCCTGCCGGAAACTCCTCTCTTCCAAAAGCACCCCTCACAGGGCCCAGCCTGCCCTCTGCTGGCCGCACAGAGTCCCCGCAGCCGCTCAGCACCGCACCGGGTCCAGGGGAGGCTGAGCTAGCAGGGGTCCCTGGCTTCCGGGCAGGGGGCCGTCGAGGCGTGCCGTCCGTCCCTCTGGATGTGCTGGTAGCAGGACTGGAGGGAGAGGGGGCGGTGAGGCTGCTGTCCTGCCCACCCCCAGCCACAGCACGGTTTCGGGGGGTTACCAGGTACACCCCCACCCGGGCCTGCACCACCGTCTCCACCTGCGCCCTCACCACAGGCTGCAAGGAAGTGGGCCTCCCGCCCCCATGTGCTAGAGCTGCAGTCTGGACCCCTTTCGGGGCCTGGGGTGCTGGGGTGGGGATGCACGTGGCTGGCCCCAGCCCCTTTTCACCGGGCGGGTCCGAGGCTGAGGGTCCCTCTGAGGGAGTGAGCTCCCGCACACGGAGGCGGCTGTTGCAGGGGTGTGTCTGCCCCGTGGCCAGGGCGCCCGTCCTCACCTCGAGGGCCGTGAGCAGGAAGTCGTAGCGGCCACCCGTGTGGTTGGGGTCCATCATGTCCCGGGTCAGGTGGATCTCGGCGCCCAGGTGCTGGATCCTGGAGAGCCCGCCGCAGTGAGAGGGAGACGGGACCCCCAGGGACACAGGCCCCAAGCAGCGGGGGGTAGGAGGGTGGGGGGGGAGCGGGCCTGGGAGGCTGGGCAGCTGGGCCAGGTCCCCACTCTGCTCTGACGCCCACAGGCCCGGGGTGGCGCCCGGGGACCCGCTCTTCTCTGATCATCAGCAGCACCCTCACCCCACGGCGGCCAGAGCCACCGGAAGCCCGGCATCCCCTCCTCACCCCTCCGCCCCTCCTCGGCCTCTGCAGCCTCTGACCAGCACCCCGAGGCAGAAGCTGGGAAGCTGGCATGGATCTGGGGTTACGCTCAGGGTGCAGGCCTCCCCATCCCTGGGCCGGTACAAGGTTCAGGGGTACTTCGAGATACGAGTGCCCTAACATACGAGCTTTTTGAGATACGAGCCGTCAAGCAAGCAATTTTTGCTTTGCAATACGAGCAACAGTTGAGATACGAGTCATCGTGCATGGATCGGCTGGCTGCACACGACCCACCAGTTTAGTGCAACTCGAGCATCTCATAGTCTCCCACGCCTCAAGGTTACGGAACGAATTAAACTCGTATCTCAAGGTACCACTGTACTAGGAAAAGCAGTGCCGTCCACAGACTGCCGTTCAGTGTTGGGGAGGGTAGTGGGAGGGGGTGGGAGGGGGTGGAGATGGAGGAAGGGGGTGGGAAGGTGATGGGAAGGTGTTGGGAGGATGGTGGGAGGGAATGGGAAGGGGTGGGAGGGTAGTGAGAGGATAGTGGGGGAGAGGGACGGGAGGGGGTGGGAGGGGAGTGGAAGGTGGTGGCGGGAGGGGGTGGGGAGACCCGGGGAGGGACCCTCTCCTGCACACGCTCACCGGGCGCGCACCACCACGTAGATGAGCAGCGGCAGCAGGTCGTCCATGGGCAGCTTGTGCTCCTGGCCCAGCGCCTGGGAAACGGTGGCCTCGATCTCCTCGTACGTCCGCTCCAGCGCCTCCAGCTTCTCCCGGGGGTCCACCGTAGTGCTGCAGCCCAGGCCCGGGTCAGTCCCCTCGGGGCCCCACCCCGCCGCCTCCCCCACCGGGCCCGGGGCCCAGACTCACACGATCTTCTGCAGGCACTCGGCGGCAGACCCCAGGGAGTGTCTCTGTAGGGCGCGGGGGTTGGGGGGGGGACGGCAGCTGGTGAGGCCCCAGTCCCCAAGCCCCATCACACCCCCTCCCTGGCCTCCCACCCACCCCCATCAGTGGCTTCAGCCCAGCCCGGCCCAGAGGGTGGAGGGCAGGGACAGGTCTGGTGCGAGCCTCAACTTCCTCAGCTGTAAAATGGGGCATGGTTGGCAGGAGGTTGGGAAGACCAATGTGGATAAAGATAGTAATTGTGACATTCACAGCCGCTGGCTGGCCCGGTTCTGATGGCCTATGTCAGTGGCATGCAACCCCAATTCCTGATCCTCCTGGCGTTTCTGACCCGTAGGTCTGGGGGGAGGGGGGGCGAGAATCTGCTTTTCTAACAGGTTTGCAGAGGCTGCTGCTGCCTGGGGAGGGCCAGCCCACTCCCCCCGCAGCCCACCCTGCAGCCGACGAGGATACTGAGGCACAGAGCTCAGCAGTGGGCCCACAACAAGGTGGAGCCAGGCCGAGCCTGGTCACTGCGGGCCGTCGGCTGCACCCTCACCACGGCAGTCAGAGCCACACCTGTCACCCCTCCGCCCCTCCTCGGCCTCTGCGGCCTCTGACCAGCACTCCGAGGCAGAAGCTGGCCCGAATCTGCGGTTACGCTCAGGGTGCAGGCCTCCCCCTCCCTGGGCAGGTACTAGGCCTGCTCTCTCACCTGATTGGTCGTCAGCATGAGGTCCTTGAGGGGCCACAGGTGCCTGGAATTTAAGAAATGCAATAGGACGCTTTGCCAAGAGGAGGGGCAGGGTCTGCAGTCAGAGGGAATGCCCTGTGCCACCGTGTCCCCCAGCAGGGCCGTGTGCAGACACGTGTGCGGCCCAGGACATGTGTGTGCAGCCCAGACAGGTGTGTGCAGCCCAGGGCACGTGTGTGCAGCCCATGGCACATGTGTGCGGCCCAGGACATGTATGTGCATCCCAGGGCATCTGCGTGCAGCCCAGAGCGTGAGTGCGCGGCTCAGGGCAGGGAGAGGCGGAGAGGGTTCCTAGAGAAGGTAGACCTCCCTCTGGCCCCAGCATGAAGGCGACTCGGCAGCTGGAGGGAGTGGAGGAGAGACACCTGGGAGGCAGCGGCACCTGGTCTCCGGGCTGGTGACTGGTCAGAGGCAGCAAATATTCCGCACGGGGAGGGGATGGAGGGGAAATGGGGTTCGGGGGAGCACCCTCCCTGAGGGACAAGGACCAGGCGTGGGAGCAGCCCCCGTGCCCTCATCCTCCGAGTGTCTGTGGTCGGGAGGGTGCTGAGGAGAAAGGTGTCGTGGGCAGAGGGAGGCCCTGCTCTGCCCCTGCTCTGCCCCTCCGTTTCCCCTGAGGCGCTCCCTTCCCAAGACCCCGGAGCAGGCGAGCCAGCCCAGCCCCAGTGCAGACCCCGAGGCGGCCCTAGCCACTCCAGGCACAGCCAGCATTGGGGCGCACTCCAGGCCAGGCCAAGCCAGAGAGGTACCCGGGGGCTCTGCGGGAGCTGCTGGGCAGGAGACCCAGCTCCTTGTGGAGACAGTGAGGGGACCGAGCTCAGAGAGGGTAAACCTCCAGGGGCAGAAGCCATAGCCGTCGCCACAGGGGGAGCCAGAGACAGACCAACGCACAGCGACCTGCAGCTGAGCACCCACAGCGGCCACACCTGAGCCAGACCTGCCCGCCCCACCCTAGGACTCGACGGACACCTGGCCAGTGCTGCCCGACTCTGCAAAGACCCCGTGCGTGTGTGCGCACCCTCCGCCGGGGGCTTACCTCTGCACGTCCAGCAGCTCCAGGAGCTGGGTGTCGGGGAAGAGGCTCAGGCTGGTGACGCCCTGGCTGTAGAGAGCGTCCTCTCTCTCGTGCAGCAGCAGGTAGAGCGTGAAGAGCTCCGAGTAGAAGCTGGGCAGCACGAGAGGCAGCACCAGGCCGTGCACCTGCAGGCTCCTGAGTGACGGCGGCCGGACAGGGGGCGGGTTCAGCCGGAGGGGTCTGGTGGGGTCACTGCTTGAGCTGCCCTCCACCAAGCCCATCCAGCTCCCTGTCCCACAACAGCATCCCCGCCTTCCCCTCCTCCTGTTCCTGGGAAACCCTCCGCCGGCCTGTGCTCAGCCGGCACAGCCGAGGGCCCCGCCACCGGCTTCTCTCGTGTGGCTCCAGAGCCAGCAGGATGGGCGGAGCGGGATTTTCATCCCGTTTCCCTGAAGGCAAACCAAGGCCCCACGTGGACAGTGGCTGGCAGCAAAGCCCTCAGCGGCCAGGACAGAGTGCTTCCTTCCTTGTGTCTGTGCTTCCTAGACTCCAGGGGAAACTCCCCTAATGCCCACCCCAGTCGCAGGCCGCCTGCAACACTCAGCATCTCTAGGCCTGGAACCTGAAAGTTTGATTTTGGGGGAGACAGGCTGAATGGCCCACGTCACGTGCTGTGTGACCTCAGACTCAGCCCCTGCCAGGGCTCAGTTTCCCCAGCTGTGCACAGGCAGGAGGGCGCTGAGAGCTGGGACTGGATGAACCCACGCGGACAGCGAGGTACTGGGGGCACTGCCGCCCTCCCCGACCCCGAAACCGAGGGCGGGGGTCATCGCTCGGCACACAGAACAGATCACAGGTCCTTCTGACCCCGAACGCTCTCTGAACAACGTGTGCGTGGTCCCCGCCTTCACTCCCAGCACCTCCCCAGAAGCACCCCTTTCCCCGAGGGGCCCGGGAGCCCCGGTGTGAGGCCCCCCTGGGCCCAGGGAGGGGACCCCACAGACCCCGCGGGGCCTGGGGCAGCCACCTGGTCTCCGCGTCCTCCTCTGCGGCTGGGGCCTCGCCCTTGCGCTGTAAGGCAACCTGCAGCAGCCCCCTGCGAGCCGGGAGAGAGGGACAGGGTGGCTGCACCTCCCACAGGACCAGCGCCCCCCAACCCAGACCTGGGGACACAGCCTCCCCAACCTCAGGGGCCAGGAGCCTGGGAGGACAGGATGCCCGGCCCCGTCTGAGCCCCTCTGTGATGATTCTCGGGGTGCAGCTCCCCCAGGACTGGAAAGGCGGCCTGACAGAGTCCATGGTCAGGCTTAGCCGTCAGGGGGGTCAGAGTTCCCCTGGGTCAGGGGTCAGAGTTCCCCTGGGTCAGGGGTCAACCCCGGGCCTGATGGGGCCTGGCCATCATCTCCCTCTCCCTCTCTGCTCGCGGGCTGCACCCTGACCAGCTCGCCCGCTGGTGCCTCCTCCTCCAGGCCTCAGGGGAAGCAGCATGGCCACCCTGGGTGCTCGGAAGGGGCAAAGGCTGCTCCCCGGGGCCCAGGGCGGGGGCTGCCCCGTGGGGCTCACCTGTAGGCGGCCCAGAGCTCGCGGGCGTGCTGCTTCACCTCCTCCTGGGCCAGCGCCTGCAGGTGCTTGTTGGCGCCGAAGCCCGCATATGTGGCCTGGAAGGTCAGCATCAGCGTCCGCAGCAGCTGCCCCAGCGGGTGCAGCGAGCTGCTCAGGGCCTGCCGGGCGCGGGGATGGCGACGGAGCAATGTCAGGGCGGGGCCTGGGGACCATGGCCCGAGGAGAGTCCCAAGTCTGCGCCCATTTCCTCAAGGGAACACGGAGGCCCCTGGAGGAGGAGGAAGAGGAGGAGGAGGAGAAGGAGGGCCCCCACCCGGCCCCTCCTTCCGGCGGCCTCACCTTCCGGAGACACTGCTGCAGGGCCTCGGGCTCCCGGTGCCGAGCCACCTCCTCCAGGATGTCCTCCATCCTGCCCACACCGTCGTCCAGCAGCGTCCTGAGGCGCCAGCACACATCCCTCAGCCCGGCCCACGCACCCCGCCTCCAGGCCGCCCTCTGGGTGCCCCCCCCCCCCCCGAGGGCCTCCTCCTAACTGGGCCGCACCTCTCACAGCACAGGTACTCCTGGGACTCGCGCAGCTCCCGCAGGCTCTGCACGTGGAAGCCCAGCAGCGCCTCCTGCAGGTCCCCGGGGCAGCCGGCGCGCACAAAGTCCCGGAAGGGGCCGTAGACCCCCTGCCAGCGGCTCTCCACGGGGAAGGCGCCCAGGCCCAGCTGCCTGCGAGGGAGGCATGGCAGAGGGGGTAGGGGGAGAAACAAGGGGGCGAAACGGAGCTGTGGTGGGCAGGCCCCTGTCCAGGCCCCTGGAGAGTGGGGGTTGCCAGCCTGGCCCAGAGTCAAGGCCAGGCAGGGGGCTGGATTGGGGGTACAGACAGGGCTCCCTTCACGGCTCCAGCAGGAGAAAGGAGGCCGAGGAAGGACGGCGAGAATCTGCCGTGGGTGGGGAACAGGGACAGGACCAGACCGAGCCCGGGAAAGGCGATGGAGAGACCTGGGCAGCCACCGCCCAGGGCAGAGGGTGGTTTGGGTCAGAGAGACCGGCACCCGAGGTCCAGGCTGCCCCCCCCCCCCCCCGGCCAGGAGACCGGCTCCTTCCCACCCACCCCTGCCTGTGCCTCCCTGAGCTGGACACCATCTTAGCCAGCAGGCCTGGGGGTCCAGCCGGGTGTGTGTCCGGAGCACGGCCCTCCCGGACACGCTCCCAGCCCTCCCTGCACCAGCACCCACGGGGCTGGCCACGCCCTTGGGGCTGCCTTCCTGCTCGGCTCCGACGCCCGGGAGAGGCGTGCAGGGACGATGGGGGAAGACGCTCCCTCCTCCAGCAGAGATGCTGGCTGGCACTGCGCCCCCGAGGACCACCGTCTCACCCAGGCCCTCCTCAGGGCAAAGCCAGTCTCCCCCTTCCACCCAGCAAGCTTCCTCCTCCTCCTCAGCTGCCAGAGTGCGCAGAGCTAGCTAGACGGATGCTCGGCCGTCTCCCTATGGCAGTGGTTCTCAACCTTCCTAAGGCCTCGCGACGCTTGCATACAGCTCCTCATGTGGTGGTGACCCCAACCATGAAATTCTGCTACTGTGATGCATCGTGATGTAAATATCTGCATTTTCTGATGGTCTTAGGCGACCTCTGTGAAAGGGTCGTTCAACCCCCCAAAGGGGTCGAGACCTGCAGGTTGAGAACCGCTGCCCTAGGGCCTCTCTGCACCCCCGTGTCTTTCCAGCTCCACTCACACTTCTGCTTCCTAGCTTATTCTTGTTTGTTTTGCTTTACAAGCTGTTTTGTCCTCTTCCTAGAAAATGGGGGTCTCGGCAGAGCCTACGTGTCTTTTCCTCCGGTTTGTGGCACACGGAGTCACCGTCCCACGACTCCATGTCTCTTGAGTTCAGGGCCGTGGCCCCGAGTTCTCTGGTGAGACCGACCTGCACCCTCAGGGGTACAGAAGGGGCAGACACACAGAGACAGCCCGACGGGCGAGGCCTCACCTCTTGCCGGTGCTGCTCGGGTCGGGCGGGGGGGCCGCCGTGTCCAGCACGCCTTGGGCGTACAGCCCCCGGCGGGCCACGCTGCCGAAGGAGCCCTCCAGGGTGAAGCCGTTGGGGAAGGTGACCTTGCCCTGGGAGCGGAGAGGGAAGCAGGGATATCTGTCTGCCCTCTGTCTGTCTGTCCAGGTGCCCTCCCGTCCAATCATGACGGGCCTCAGGCCTGTCCATCCCGCATCACCGAGGTGAGGGACCGTTGGTGGCCGTCCCTCCACCCATTGAACCTGCCACCCAGAGGCTCACGGTCCTCCACCCCCGAGCAGCTCCTTCTCCTGGAGCTGTGCCTTTCCCCAGGGTCACCTGGGAAAGAGGGACTCAGCTCGGGGAGCACCCCACTGTGGGCAGGGTGGGGGCAAGCCCGGAGGTGGCAGGGGTCCGGGGAGGGCGTGGGGCACCTCTAGTTTGGGGAGGGGCGGGGCAGGGCGGTGCTGCCTGGGGCTGTCCCGTTCCCAGCGCTCCTGGTCCCAGGCCGGTCAGACGCGGGTCATCACACAATCAAACCAGCCCCACACTGCAGAGGGCCCCTCAGGACACACCGCTTTTTGCCGGCCGCCTGTGGGGGCGGATCCCAACAGGGCGACGTGCAGAGGATGCGGCCGTGACACCAGCACGGCACCCACCTTCCGACTCCACCAGGACCGCATCACCCCGAGGAGGGCAGCTGGGAGAGGCCCTTCCCCTGCTCCCACTGCCCCAGCCTCAGCCCTGTCCCAGGGGGAGGCCAGACTCCAGGCCTGGCCTTGACAGGGGGCTGGGAGGGGAGGAAGAGGAGGAGGAGGAGGAGGAAGAGGAAAAGGAGGGTGGCCCTCACCTTCCCCAGGAGGGTCAGGTCCCGGGTGAAGCTGCCCTCATACAAGGAGTCGTCTTCAGAGAGGAGGGTCCCTGGGCCCTGGGGAGGGAAGCCGACAAGAGAAGGAAGAGGTTGGGGGGTTCAGAAAGGCCAGGAGACATGGTGGGGGTGGGGGAGGAGGAAAGGGAGAGGCACCGATTGGTGGGGAGCAGGTCCTGACCTGCCACCCCTCCCGGGCCTGCGCTGGGTGGGGTGCCACCCTCGGCCGGCTGTGCACCCACTGCGCACGAGCCGCCTGGGCCTCCTCCCGGTCGCCCTGGACACCACCAGGCCGGCTGGCCCCTCCTCTCTCAGGAAGCCTCCAGGAGCCCGCCCCTGGCCCGGCTCGGGAAATACCGCTTATCCTGAACCACCCGCTTCCTGCCACCGACGCAGGGAGGGGACGGTGGGACGGATCCCGGGAGCCTGCAGCCAACGGGACACATTTCTGTTCTTATTGCTGGGAGAGGCCCTGCCCTGCCGCTCAGGACCCGGTCTGAGTCTCGGCCCTCCACACGGCGGGATTTTAGTTTATGTGCCTCCTCTCCTCTCGTCTTCCCCCCTTCAGTCCTCCCAGAGCACGGTGCGGCATGAACAAGCTGACAAGCACAACAGCAACAACGCCTGGGCCCCAGGAGTGCTGGCAGGGGCGGGGCAGGGGGCCTGGCTCGGGGTGCCCGGCTCAGGACCGGGTCTGAGTCTCGGCCCTCCACTCGGGGGGATGTGACTGTGGGCCGTTCCCTAACCTCCCTGAGCCTCACGAGGGACAATGAGGGGCCCACGGGGCCAATGGGGATCCCACGAAATCGTGCGGGGAGCCGCGTCCAGAGCTGGCATCGGTTCGGGGCCCACGAGGTTGGTGTGCCTTGGCCCCGCCCTGCACTCTGACCACAAATAAGCAGGAAACCCGAATCCCTGGTGGGGAAACCGAGGCTGGGAGGGCCAGGGACTCGGCAAGGCCAGGGAGGAGGGTGAGGACTGGACTCCTGCCCAGCACCCAGGAAGCCAGTTCCCTCCTCACCTCCGACCCTCCGTACAGGTCCCCGGAGCAGGGGCGGCACTCGACCCCAGAGCAGAGGGAAGGGAGCTCTGGATACACAACACTCACCACCATCTTGTCCGCCTGGAAGGTCCCCTGGTAGCAGACGCCGGCCTGGGTGACCATGAGCCCCGGACCGTGGCGCTGGTCCGCCTGCCACATGCCGATGTAGCGCTCACCCCTGCGGAGGGCGGGGCCAGAGGTGAAGAACCTTCTGTGTGTTCGTGTGTATGTATGAGTGTGTGCGTGTGTGTGTATCTTTCTGTCCATGTGTGTATATACATGTGTGTTTATATACGTGCGTGTGCGCATGTGCATATGTATGCCTATGTGCGTGTGCATGTGTATATGTGTGTGTGTTATGTGTGTGTGCAGGGGGTGATCACTGGGGTCAGGGATGGGGGTGGAGGCAGATAAGGAGCAATGACATCCCGGAATCCATTGCACTCAGACACCGGGCAGGAGACGTCAGGCCCCCCAAGGGGGTGGCGGAGGGAGGGAGCCTGCCTGGGGGAGGGCGTCTCGGCAGGCTTCCCGGGGGAGGCGGCAGGCGGGGCAATGGAGGGGGTGCCACTCAGGCACAGGCAGGGCCACGGCGGGAGGGTGAGCCAGGGACACACAGGATGTTCCGTGTCCACGAGGGGAGGGGCACCCGGCGTCACCCCGGGACCCGGGTCCCAGGCGAAGCCTCCGAGGCCAGGCTGGGACCCTGAGCCTGGGGTCAGCCCGGAGCCTCAGCTGGGGCCAAGCCAGGGGTCAGAGCTCCTTCCTGCCAGCCAGAGGGGCGAGAGCGGCTTCCGGAGCCGAGACAGCCAGCAGGAGAGGGGAAGAAGGCGGAGGGGAGGGGAGGAGAGGGGAAGGGAGGGAGGGGACCAGAGACTCGGACAAACAGACGGACTTCCCAGGACCGGAAGCCTGGGCCTGAGGCTCGAGGTCCGTGAGGCGTCCTCTGCCCCTGCCCCAGGAGGAGGCCTCGGAGCGCACTCACCTGGCGCCGTCCTCCTGGATGCCGTAGCCGCTCCTCCGGCCCCGCTCCCAGTGGCCCGTGTACTTGCAGGGGCGCGGGGCCTGCGGGGTGCTCTCGAGGACCCCGAACCCGTGCCGCAGGCCCGCCTGGAAGTAGCCCTTGTACACCTCGTCAGAGCCATACCTGCCGAGGGCCGCATGGCGGTCACATTCCCAAAGCTTGGCCAGGGCGTGCATGGACCTAGCCTGCCCGCCAGCCTGCCCGCCTGCCCACCTGCCTGTCCCCTGGCCGTCACTCACTCACAGACGCCGTAGCCGCAGGCGCTGCCTTCCCGCCAGTGGCACTTGTAACAGTCGAACTTGTCCTCCGCGGCCTGGGGAACCAGGCGGACACCAAAGCTGCCAGCGGGTGGAGGAGGGGTCAGCCCAGGGCCGCCTGCTCCCTTCCAGGCCTCTCTCAGACGATGGGGAGCCTCAGGTGCTCAGCCATCTCCTGCTCCTCTCGGGACACCCCCAATCTGCCCCGTGCACCCTGGGGGCACCTCTGGCCCGGGACCACGCCCCCACGCCCCCACGGGCCCCCGCTGCAGGGCCTCAGCTTCCTCGTGTGCAAAGATGGGAGCTGGACCGTTTGGGTCTGGGAAGCCGGGATGGGCCTCCAGGCTGGGATGTGGGCAGGTGCATGAGCCCTTCTCCCGCCCCCACTCGCTCCTGCAGCAGCCCCAGCCTCACCCGTGCTCCAGGCCCTGGCAGAAGCTGCCCACGTGGTTCTGCCCGTCTGGCCACCTCAGGGTTCCCCTAGAACACAGGCGAGGCTGGGGGGTCGGACCCAGCAGACCAGCCTCCCGCACACACGGGTGGGTGCCCGGCCCTGCCACTGGCTCTCAGAGGTTCCCTCCGCTGGCCCCACCAGCCCTCCTCCGAGCTCAGCGCCTTCTCACGCCGGCATACGTGCCCCAGCGCCTGGCACGGACGGAAGAAGCAGGTGTGTGCGCCCACCACCACCTCCTCCTCCGCCACAGGATGCCGTGGCCTGAGGCTCTTCTCCCGCTGCCGCAGGCAGAGGCACCGCAGGGCAACCACCCCGTGTCACCCACACCGACTTTTGTGTCCCAAACCCACCCTGGCCCATCCCGCCCGGTGGGCCTCAGAGAAGCTCTGGGGACAAGCAGAACTGACCCACTGACCACGGGAATAAGAGCCCGTGGTTCCACCCACGAAAGGAGGCCCTCGGACTCGGGAACCTGTCACTCACCTGCCATGGGGCCGGCCCCGGCACCACTCGCCCTCATAGGTGGCCTGGCACAGCCGGCCCTCGGCCAGGAAGGTGTAGGCCACGGAGCGGCAGGCGGGGGTCTCGCCCGACACCACGCCGGCCCCCAGCACGGGGAAGTCCTTCCGCCCTCGCAGGGCCTGGCACACGGCCTGGGTGACCATGTGCCGCCAGAGCACCTGAGGGGCGGGAGCACGGGACGGGTGGCGTGGCCGGGGGCAGCCCCCTGGGGTGACGCCAACACCCCCCCTGCACCCCACCTCCCACCCCGTCCACCACTTGGAGGAACCTCCCACCACTCCACGCTGTGCCCAGGGCCCTCCTTCCACACTGAGTTCCCTGTTGGCAGCTGCAGGGTCTGCCCGAGGGTGGGGCGTGAGGGAGGGAAGGGGGTGGGGAGCAGGGGAAACCACCAGCGGGGACCCCAGGCCCCAGCTCTCTGGCTCCACCCAGAAAATTACCTGCCTCCGTGACATTCTGCGGCTCGACCCCAGGCTGACCTCTGACTTCCTCTGGCCACGACCCCAGAGGCCCGACACACGCACGGAGCCTCAGGTTGTCTACCTGTGCCCTCCCCCCAACCCCCACTTCCTGTCTCCTTCCCTCCCTTGCTCGGGTGGGTGGGGGGTGTTCACAGCTCACCCACACTCACCAGGTCCTGGGGGCTCTTGGAGCCAAAGCAGAACTCGTCCTCCGGCGTGAGGAGGTGGAAGGTGCACCTAGACAGACGGAGCGGCGCACAGGCTCTGTCCCAGGGGCTGGGGAGAGCCCCATGGGAGCCTGGGGGTGGGGGGCGGGCAGGTCACGGGGTAGAGGGAGGGAGGGAGGGAGGCCTGGGGTGTCGCTGGAGGAGGCGCTGCTCACCCGTCCTGCTCGGGATCCACCCACACCAGCTTCAGGTCGAAGGTGTGGGCGCTGTGACCCTGGGAACAGGACAGGGGGTCATCCGGAGCCCAGGCCGGACGCGCCTCCTCCTCAGGGCCGGCTGAGCACCAGCCTGCGGGGCGGCACACCCCGTGTCCCCGGGCTGCTCACCCCGCAGGCCCGGCCCAGACCCCTCCACCATCCCGACCTGCCCCAGCCTCCAGGGCAGCCCCTTCCCGGCCCAGCCCGGCCCCCAATCCTGCTCCATCTGAGTCACCAGAACAGGCTGCTGGAGACACCGCTCGGCCCCACCAGCCCCGGCGGGACCCTCTCCATGAAGCCCTCCCTCCCACCTGCTTCTCCCTTTTCCACTCCTCAACCAGACCCAGGCCCACGGTGGCCCCCAGACCCTGGCCAGCCGCCCACCTGCAGAAGGACGAGGACGTCGTCGAAGAGCAGCGCCCGCTCAGCCTGCAGCGGGCTGACGGTCACGGGGACGTCCTGGCTGTCCAGCAAGAGGCGGCGGGCAGGGGTGCAGAGGGTGTCCTGGCGAGGGGGGCGGGGCTTGACCACCCATCCTGGACGTGCTGGCCACTCCACCCCTGCCCCCACCCCCTGCACCCCCCACCTCCTGCAGCCCCCCAGGTCCCACGGGCACCGATGGACGGGGACGGGCAGAGGCCTGGGGTGGCTCCCAGCCCCTCCCAACGAGCCATCACTTGTCCTCCCGGCCCACCTGCAGCCATGGCCCCTGTCAGCTCTCCCCTGATCTCCCTCTGGCAACTCCTGCCCCGTCCCCCCACCTCCTACTCCCACCGATCCTCCTGAGTCTCTCTGTCCTAGGCTCCAAGCCTGGCACAGGGAATGCACCCCTGCAGGGAGTGTGTGCCCCGGTGGGGAGGGACGTGGGGGTGCAATCGTGGGGGTGCATCCCAGGAGAGAGGGTCAGCTCTGCGGGCCACCCACGCCCAGATCCAGCTCTCGGCCGGCCCAGGAGGCGCTCCGCCCACGGGCGAACATGGCCGACAGAGGGACCGCTCGGCCACCTGGTGGGCCACCAGCCTGCTTCCCAAGGGGGAGCCACCAGCAGGCTCCTGCCCAGCGAGGGGCCCTCCCCGACGGCCCTGGGGCTCCCCTCACCCGCAGCCGGCTGCTCAGCGTGTGCCAGAGGGCCTGCGTGGCCTCTGCCTGGTCCAGCGCCTGCCTCATGAAGGCCTGCAGGTCCCCGAAGAGGGCGGCCGCGTGCAGCACCAGCTCCCGGGCCGGGTGAGACTGTAGGGAGAGAGCGGCCGGCAGGGCCTTTCAGAACCTCCTCTCTCCCACCCCACCCCCATCCCCAGGCTGCCAGGCTCTCGGCTGCACTCAGCCCCAGGGCACCCTTTCTCCCCACAGTCCTCGGGGCGAGGCGGGCACCCAGTCCTCACAGGGAAGCAGGACGCTCCAGGCCTCCCCCCAGCTGGGCCTGGGCCCTCAACCCCCGTCTATGATGCTTCGTCTGCGCCCCGGTCTCTGCCAGCTCCGCCAGGACAGGGCCAAGAACCTCAGACAAGGCCCCCAGGACAGACACACGTCCCTTCCGCCCCTCAGAACAGGGCACGTCCCCAAAGCCTGGCCACGTCCCCCTCGAACCGGGTTCCCGAGTTCTGCAGGGGTCCAAGCCAGGTCCCCGAGTCTCCCCCGCCTCAGCCTCCCCACACAGGCCCCCTGCCACTCACCTCCCCCACGGCGTCGCCGAGGCTCTGCAGGAGGAGCGCGCACTTCTGCACGTGGTGGGTGAGCGGCTGGCGCAAGGCCTGGACCAGGGCGGTGCCCACCGAGCCCTTGGGGTTCATGCCCCACAGGAGCTGCCGCAGGGCCTTGCGCTGGCCCCGCCAGTAGTCCCTGGGGAGGAGGGTCCCCTGTCACACCTGTATCCCAGCATCCCCCCCACTCCCACCATGGCCTCCCTGCCCAGGCGGACCCCCAGCTCCCAGCAAGCACCTGTCCCAGCCGCCAGCCCTCTTCCCCCCACCCCCCTGAGCGGCCCCGGGAGATGTGGGCGTTTCAGTGGATGGTGGCCACACCAGCACCCAGGGAGGCGCGTCCCCCTCTGTCCCAGGGGCACCCCTAGCTCCGGACCCCTGGTGGCTCCTCACTGGGTGTGCCTTCCTCTCCCTGTCCATCAGCGAGGAGCTGCGGGAGCCAGGAGTGCTCAGGCCGAGCCCTGGGCCCTGACGCTCACCGCCTGGGGCAGAGCTTCCCCCACTTCCTTCCCAGCTGCCCCCCACCCCCACCCCGGAGACCCCACCACCATCCCAGCACCAAGCTCACCTCCGCTGCTTCGCTGCCTTCTGGAAGGCCTGCACCACCACGCAGCTCGTGTAGGCCTCGATGAACCTGCAGACAGGACGGGGCACCCTGCAGGCCAGGCCCTGCCCCTCTGGGACTCCCCACACACCCCCTATCCCACCCTGAGCGGCTGCAGCCCTGAGGGCCTAGACCGTGGCCTGGGTCTCGGCACCGGCGACCGGGAACCCTGACAATCCTAACCCACAAACACTTCCTGCCCAAGGAGCCCCCTGCACAGGCCCAGGGTATCTGAGCCACGAAGGCCAACCCTGAAAGCCTGCCCCGCTGGGCCCCACCCCAGGCCCCGCCCGCCCCCCTGCCCCAGCCCTGGCCCAGGTCAGCCTGGTGGCCCCACACCCGCCGTCCCCACCGCCGTCTTACTCCGTGTGGACCTGCAGGACGCGGTCCGCCTCCCGCAGCAGCAGCAGGGACTCCAGAGCCACGGCGTCCGGGAGCCGCAGCCGCTCCCGCAGCGAGCGCAGGCTCCGCTCCGTCACCTCCCACAGCCGCTGGGCGCAGCCGTGCAGCCGCTGCAGGAGCCGCAGGCTCTCTCTGCCCCGGGGGTCCGCGGGCTCTGGGGGGGGCACACCCGCACGGTGAGGGGGGCAGGGAGCTCCCAGAGGCCCGGGTCACCTGAGGGCCAGCCAGCCAGGGGCACCCCACCACCCTGGAACTGTGGACCGGGTCCTGCCTCCCCAGGGGAGGAGGGGGGACGGGGGACCGGGGACGGGATGGGGAGCCCATACGCCCCCCAGAGCTCAGCAGGGGATCAGCAGGCCCATCTTGAGAGTGACCACAGGTCTTCCTCCCCAAATGAGATGGCTCCTGGGACCCAGGGGCACCGGGTGGGCGAGCACCTAGGCCTTCCCCAGGGGCCGCAGGGGCCTGCACGCAGCCCCCACCAGGAAGGCACCTGCCCCGCAGGGGTCAGGTCAGGGAGACCCACACGGGAGGGACACCCGCTTCCCGGTCACGCCCTGGGGGACTGAGAGATGAGGGTCCAGCCTGCGCCCTGGAAGAGGCGGGACTGCACCTCGAGGCTCAGCTGGGTCTGAACCAGGACGGGGCTCACGGCCTAGCCCCTCAGGGTCCCTCTAAGAGGCAGCGGTTCTCAACCTGTGGGTCGTGACCTCTTTGGGGGTCGAACGACCCTTTCACAGGGGTCGCCTAAGACCATGGGAAAATGCAGATATTGACATCACGATGCATCACAGTAGCAACATTTCATGGTTGGGGGTCACCACCCCATGAGGAACTGTATGCAAGGGTCGCGGCCTTAGGGAGGTTGAGAACCACTGCTCTAAGGGGCAGCCAGCCGCTGGGGGGCCAGGACCCCAGTCCCCTCTGAAGCTGCAGCTCAGAGGCCCCATCAGAAGAGACACCTGTCCCCAGGACAGCGCCTGGGTCCCCCCCATCCTGCCCCCCACCTCCTCGGAGAATGGGGCTCACCGGCCGTCGAGAGCAGGGGCTGGAGGACGAGGTTGCTGATCCGGGCGAGGGTGGCGGAGAAGACCTCCTCCTGCTGCAGCAGGGCCGCCTCCTCGGGGCTGCACATGCCCGGGTGCCGGCTCAGGGCCTGCAGACGAGGCACCGCGTCGAACAAGATAGCGCCAGGCCACAGGGTCCCATGCCAGCCCCAGGCCGGTCCCCGAAGAGAGGTTCCCAGTCTGGCCCCGCCCCTGCCCCTCTCCCCTCTCCACCTGGCCCAGCTGAAGGAGGCTGAGGGGTCCGAGGCAGGACCCAGAACTGCAAAGGGAGCACCCCTGGCCTGCTCACTCTGGGCTCTGAGGGGCACCTAGAGGTGCTCACCCCCAGCTCTCTCTTCTCCTGGGTCCAGAGGGAAGGTGTGTGCTGGGAGGAGCCCGGCCTGCAAGGCCAGGGCTCTGGACTCGCTGCACCCCGCAAGCTGGTTAGCCTGGAGGTGTCGGGGGCCTCCCGGGGTTCTGCTGGAGCCGTGAAGGATGGGCGAGGAATAAAAAGGCAGAGAGGCCAGAACCGGTGTGGCTCAGTGGATACAGCGTCGGTCTGCGGACTGAAAGGTCCCGGGCTCGATTCCGGTCAAGGGCATGGACCTTGGTTGCGGGCACATCCCCAGTAGGGGGCATGCAGGAGGCAGCTGATGGATGTCTCTCTCTCCTTGATGTTTCTAACTCTCTATCCCTCTCCCTTCATCTCTGTAAAAAATCAATAAAATATATATATTTTTAAAAAACTTTTAAAAAGGCAGAGAGGAGGAAAAGGCTG
Source organism: Lasiurus borealis (assembly GCA_004026805.1). NCBI lineage: Eukaryota > Metazoa > Chordata > Mammalia > Chiroptera > Vespertilionidae > Lasiurus > Lasiurus borealis. The sequence continues at coordinate 2,337 of PVJN01028259.1, read as the reverse complement.
GCAGGTGGGGACCAGGAGAGCAAAGGCCCGTGGGCACGAGGGCCCAGCCCCAGGGGGTGGCCGACAGAGCGCCAGGAAGGCCTCAGAGCGGGGTGCGGGGGTTGGGGGGTCCATCAACCCCGGGGAGATGCCACGAGGCAGAGGAAGGGCCACGTGCTCGGACCACAGGTTCAGGCTCACACCCGCAGCTGTGGGCTGGCTATCGCTGTGCGAGAGGCTCTGCCTTCAGGCTGGGACTTGGCACGAGAGGACAGTGCCCTCTCCTCAGTCTGAGGCTTGAACCTGTCCAAACTGTGGCCGAGGTCAAGGTGGGCGGAGCCAGACACTCCAGGCACCCCCCACTCTGGCTTACCCTGCTGATGGGTCCTCCGGAAGGATAGGTGGGCTCAAGCCTTCGGACTTCCGGCCCTGGAGTAAGCGGCCCTCCGAGCAGGCCAGGTCAGCTGGGAAGGGGGCCTCCTGCCTGAAGGGAGTGAGGGAGGAGGGGGCGTGGGCTCCAGCCCAGCAGCCCCAGGGCCAGGCCACAGCCTCCAGGTGGACACAGCCCTCTCTCCCCAGACTCGGTGCTCACCTGGCCCAGGAGGTCATGTGCCCAGCTCTGCCTCTCGCTGGCGCTGCCGCTCGGAGCCTCTGGAGTGGCTGACCTGGGGTGGGGGGCGGAGAGGGGGTAAGAGACTGGAGGGAGGCAGCTGGAGATGGGCAGGCAGACCCCAGAGGAAGGAGTCTCCCCCTCCCCACCCCACCACAGGAGCCTACAGTCCCCAGGACAGGTTCTGGGAAGAGCTGAGCTCAGAGCCGTGGCCCAGGGCCCAGGCATTCCTGCCCCACCTTTCCTGCCGCTGCTTCAGGAGGGCGAGGCCTTGGGAGGGGGGGGGGCAGGAAGGGGAAGCAGCTGGAGCCTGGATTCAGGGCTCTCTCTCCTCTCTCTCTCTCTCTCTCTCTCTCTCTCTCTCTCTCTCAGCAAGCCCAGGACCACCTCACCTGGGAGGAGGGCAAGTTGTTCCAGGTCAGGTCAGCTCAGGCCGGACCAGGAGAACCAGCCAAGGGGTCAGGGCGCCACCTCCAGAAATGGCCAGAATGGAAAGGCCCTTGTGGGCGACTTTTGCCCCCTCAGCTGGCAGGCAACTGGGGTCTGGGGTCTGAGCTGAGAGGACAGCAACTGACAGCACTAACGGTGGAGGGTGGAGGAGGAGGGACGGTGCCACCAGGACGGGAGGTGGGTGAGAACTGGGAACCAGATCCGGGCGGGCGGGACCTGCAGTAAACAAGTCGCCACCCACCGGGAGGTCTTGCTCGCCAATTACCCCCACACTCACCTGGGGGGGCCAGGCAGCCCCCCCCCCCACACACACACCTATGCCTCACTCAGGAGAGCTCTCTGCCCCTCTGGCTCTGCAGCTGCGAGCTGCTCCCCACCCTGAGCTCTGGGCTGTACCCCAGCTGCTCGGATCCCCTGAGACCCCTGACAACCCTAACCCCATAGCTTTGCTCCTCTTTGCCCCCCGGTCACCTCCTCTATGACCTGGGGCCCCCAGGAGAGCAGAGCTTTTCAAACATGTACCCCCCCCAAGGATAAGCAGGTGGGAGAGGGCGTGGCTCTGGGTTTGGGGACCCGGTCCTCAGCCCCCCTCGCCTCTCGGAGCTGCTGGGGCCCCAGAGGGACCTCTCACCCTAGGACACCGAGTCGCGCTGTCGTAAGCCTGGCCGGTGAGGCGGGCAGAGTGGGGGGTCTGGCCTGGGGGGCTTCGTCCTGGGGGAGCTGAGGCCAGCGGAAGGGCAGGGGTGAGGCCAGGCAGGAGTCCCTGCGAGTGGAGGGCGTGTGTGTGTGTGTGTGTGTGTGTGTGTGCAGGGGAGGAGGAGGTACCCAACTTTCACAGGCGAGGGGCCCGGCAGGAGTCCGCCCCTCCCTGACCCGACCCCCTCTCCCTGGCCCAAAGGCAAGGCCCTCTCTCTCCACCCAAGTGTAAGGTCCCTGAGCAGTGGCTGCACCTGAGGTACAAACGGGGAAACCGAGGCCCAGAAGGAGCAGCAGACACACTATCTCAGCAGCGGTTCTCCACCTTCCTAAGGCCGGGACCCTTTAAGACAGTTCCTCATGGGGTGGTGACCCCCAACCATAACATTATTTTCTTTTTTTTAAATATTTTATTGATTTTTTACAGATAGGAAGGGAGAGAGATAGAAAGTCAGAAACATCGATGAGAGAGAGACACCGATCAGCCGCCTCCTGCATGCCCCACTGTGGAGATGTGCCTGCAAGCAAGGCACATGCCCCCGACCGGAATCGAACCCGGGACCCTTCAGTCCTCAAGCCGATGCTCTATCCACTGAGCCACA